>JAHWFP010088208.1:0-11068 GCA_023313725.1 Lithobius niger | reverse complement strand
AAAGAAGTTTGAATTTAACAAGTCTGCAGTGAACCCTTGAAATTACACCATCACATTGACTATCAAAGAACCAATGCTGGAATCAACTGGAAATTTGCCGACCGCGATTTGATCAAACGTTACATGAAAAAGATTGATGAGAATTTCTCTACCGCCCCTCCGCCTGAAGTGCTTGACAGTCTCCGTTCTGGTTGCACTGACCCTCAACATCTTGCTGACATTGACGGTGCCTATTCCTTTCTTAATGAAGCTATGAAGTCGGCTGACGGCGAGTGCGCTAAGCCACGCAGGAAAAAGAAGCTGAAGCGGCGAAAAATCGGAGTCTGGAATCAGCACATTAAAGAGAAATACAAAGACTTCGTGTCTGCCCACCGGAATTGGGGTTTGCAAAATAAACCTATTGATTGCACCCTCAATGAAACCAGAAAGGAAAAAAGAAGAATCTTCAAGGGAGCGATCAGATGGTGTAAGAAGCACGAACGTGAAATTAGGCTTAATGAATTCATTAAGGCTAATAGACGACTTACCCCGGCTATTTTCTGGAACAAAGTTAACTCCCTCCGGTCTAATAAGGCCAATTTGGCGGACGTCGTGGATGGCATTTCTGGCGACTTCAACATCACCAATCACTGGAAAGACCTTCTCACCTGCAATGGGAATGATCAGCCTTACTTCATCTCCCCTGACACTAAGCTTCTTTCACCGCCGAAAACCGAAGAGGAGGTTTTCATCCCTTCAGACTGTGCCATCCAGAAAGCCATTTCTTCTCTTCGTAATGGGAAGTCTCCGGGACCCGATGGCATTTGCGCGGAGCATGTTAAATTTGCAGTGCCACTTCTTCAGGCCGCTGTCTCTGCTGTTCTTCAGTGTGCCTTCAGACACTCTCACGTTCCCAAAGGCACCAATGATGTTTTTGCTCTCCCCATCCTCAAAGGAAACAGGATTTCACCATGCGATAGCTCGAACTACAGAGTGATAAGTATTACTTCTCCGTGGTCGAAGATTATTGACAGTGCCATTCTCAACGAAATTCAACCCTTGATGGAAATCTCCTCCTTTCAATTCGCGTACAAGAAGCTGCACTCGACGAAGATTGCTGCCAAGATCCTCGAGACTCTTGTAGAGAATGGCACCAAACGTGGCTAAAAGGTCTTTGCATGCTACGTCGACATCAAAAAAGCTTTTTACAGTATTCCAAGGAAAAAAATGTGGGAATCCCTCGCTAAAAAGAATATCAAGAAGAAATGTTATCCTTCTCATTAAAGACCAGAATGACAATGAGTCTATTAGAGTCAAGCGAGGAAATATTTTATCTTCTACTTTCTCGATCGAAAAGGGAGTCAGGCAAAGAAGCCCTCTCTCTGCCCTTCTTTTTTCTGCTGTCCTTGACATGGCCCTCGCAGACGCTCTGAGGGGACTTGACGCCTGGAACCTTAGTTCGCTGAAAATTTGTTTTCTTGCGTACCCCGATGATGTCTTTTGCCTTGTTCTCAGCCGGGACGGGCTCCCAAGAAACCCTCAATTCACTCGTCGAAAGTCTTGGGCGTGTTGGACTTTCTTGTAACGTTAACAAAACCAAGTGCATTTGTTTTTTCACCGGGAATGAGACGAGATATGAGATCAAAAATATCACTCTCTATGATAAAGATATCGACTGGGTCGATCACCTTTCGTACCTTGGTTTCACCTTCTGCTCCGATCTGAGTTGGGGGAGAGAACTTTCTCGCATTCGTCAGAACCTGTGCAGGCAGAGCAATGCTGTGTTCATGATGTTCTGCAACATTGCTTCTGTCGAGGACCTTTGGGTCATTATGAGAAGTTGTGCCCTTCACCTCTACGGGATTGAGTTCTGCAACGACAACATCAAGGGCCACTGGAACGAGATCGCAAGAGCATACCACCTTATGATTAAGAGATCGTTGGGATGGTCTCGCTTCTCTAGCAACCATGAGGCCTGCTTCCAGCTCAACCACCTAACCTTCCCTCTGCAGGCTATTTGGAGTAAGGTTTAGCTGTGGCAACAACTGCGAAAGAGTGAAAACTGCCTCGCTTCTTGCCTGTTCAGGAATACCAAAGGCTGGAACACTCAGCTGGGCAAGGAACTTAACTACGCCTTGTTGGAATATGGCAGGTGGTGTTCTTCAAGAGTGGGATTTGAATTCCGGGAAGAACTCCATACAACACTTCGGGCTAATTGTGTCCTCCGCTGAATGTGCTTGCTTGCACACACTGTTGAACTCACCGCTTATGCACTTTTTGTTTTTCCCTTACAATTTTTCACTGCAGATTCTTTTTTTGCGATGTTTCGTCTAAATGCGGGTTGTGTAGTGCTGCTTTTGCTTGAAGTGAACCTTTAAAGATTCACAGCCCATTTCATTCTGTTTGGAAGCCGTTTGAATGCGTGTTGGGTTGCGCTGGTTTTTCACTAAGAGGACTTCTCAGCCTTCTTCTTTCTGTTGGTATGCCGTTTATATGCGAGTTGGGGTGCGCTGCATCTTCGTTTGGGAACTTTTTAGATTACATGCAGAATTCATTTTGGAGAGAAGCCGTTGAAATGTGACTTGGTTATTGTTTATCTTTGCGACAGAAGTTGTTTTTCTATTATTATGATTTTTTTTTTTTATTATCATTTTAATTTTCTTGCACCTTTAATGGTGTGTGAATTGTACAAAACAATAATTTGATGTACCTCTCTGTACTCTGAATAAATACTTACTTGCTTACTTACTTTGGCACTGGACTACATGATGAATTTCAAAGATGGGTGGTATGGATTTAGAAACATGAGGGTGTTATACATGTCAGCTGTGTTGATTAGGGCTAAGCTATCATCAATAAAACTCTAAAAAGTCAGAATTTTTCTATTAAAGCCTAATCTAGTTAACTAAGAACGATGTCATAAAAATAAGTTCAGAGTGCAAACAGCTACCCTTTTCACCTTCTTGAGAAAATTATTAATTGAAATCAGAGTAAAAAATCGGACAATACATTAAATTATTTTTCCATTCCATGTTTTCAAAGCATAACTTTTCGTAAAGCATAACATTTCGTAAAATCCTAGCTAAAATTAATATCCAATATCCATCTCATTTCTAGCAACCACCCCAATCTTGAAGAGCTAACAATAAAAAAAAATGACATTAAAAAAGAGAAACTGCTTTCCATTCAAAATGTTGTCTACAGGATTCTTGTTCCCACACCACCTGCAAGCCACTTAATTGGGACAAACCCGTCAAAAACTTCCATAAAGAATTTCGGCCCAAAAGTCTGATTTTAAGCTAACTCTTGCCATAAACTCATTAGTCCAACATTGTATTAAAATGGATGAAGATTGGGCATACGCTGGCTGGACCTGGAAAAAATCAACTACCCTCTTCATATAAAAAAAGAGAGAGAGAGCGAGAACTAGAATTAACTCAGAAAATTTAGTCGTCTTGTGTGCGAAAAAAACGGCAGCGAGGGCTTGGCTTTCGATTAGATTCGGGCCCGAATACGTTAACAATAATAAATCAACTTCTACCATCGCTAAAACATCTTCCTCAGATTGGGACCGCGCGAGTCGGTTTGAGGTAAAGTAGAAGAAAAGAAGTCGGATTGCTGGTCCGTAAAGGTACGTAGTAGTTTAATCATTGTAAGCCAGCGTAGCAGAATGACATTATGTTGAATTTAGCCCGCTGTATGTTCAAACTCTCCACAAACACCGAGTTTGGCAAATTTTTGACGAACAGATGCTGGAAAATACTCGCGTTCGTCTTCTTGCGGCCTTTTTAAGCTGTTCTTGTCTGCCTACATCATCATCACAACTGCTGTCGTCTGCTTCCAGATCCAAATTTGAAAATACCGTTTTATGCCTCCGAGATTTGGAAGGCTGTTGTGTTTTCCAACAATGTGAGAACTGCGTAGTTAGTTTGTCGTGCACTATACTCTTGTTCAAGAAAGAATGTTTTCCTTATATGGGCATTTCACTGTTCTAATAGAAATAAATGCGTTATGGATTGCTCGCTTCTGTTCTAACCATCGCACATTACAAAGTGAATCATCTATAACTTGTAACGAACAATGGATAGTACAGAAGTGAGTAACCAATAATACAGTTATTTCCATTAGAACAGTGAAATGCCCATATAAGGAAAACCTTCTTTCTTGAACAAGAGTATAGGTGTGTGATACGTGGGAATGAAGCGGGGTTGAAGACTCATCAAGGGAATGTCACATTTTTCATAGTGCTGGATATAAAGTGATTCTAGGGCTCGAAGATGGGGATCCCAACTTGAGTTTGATTTAAGAAGGGTGGTGGTTTTATTCAACCCCCCCCCCCCCCCAAAAAAAAAAAAAATGGTGTTTTCTCCCATCATCTGTTCGTCGAAAATGTGCTCGGTGTTTGTGGAGTGTTTGAACACACAGCGTACTAAATTCAACATGTTTTCCCAAGTTCAAAGGGATTCATCGTGCAGCAGAATTATGTACGAAGAATCACAGACTTGAAGTTAGATCGAATTAATTAACAAGTCTCTCTTTTGAATCACTTCACCAAATCGCTGAAAGTGAGTAATAGCAAGGACACTCAAACACATTTGAAACTGGTTTAGTAATACTCACATTATGACAAAGTGAAATTGCAGCCTGTTCTGTACAGTATTGGTAGAGTAAGAGAGTTCATCTAACTCAGGAGGAACATTAGCACAAGTCCGTTAAGCTTACAGGTCATAATGGAGGTCTCCATAACATTTACAAGCAGTTATCACGTTGAGATCAACAGGGACAGTTAATAATTAATTTGGTACAACTTAATAGTAAACAAAAATGACTGAATAGTAAACAAAAACTAGGCTCACCCAGTACAAAATGTAACTACTTATCCCCCCCCCCCTGCTTGCCAGTATGTAAGGCAGCAATAACAAGAGCTAACTTCAGGCATCCGTTTGCAAGACTGAGGTCGTTCCTTTCTTACGCTTCGTACTGCCAACCTGTTTTGACCGGGAAGGCTTAGGTCCGCTCAATATTTTACTTTTGTATTTATTTCAATCTGCATTATACTCAACATGATATGTCTAAAACTCTATGATGCTACTTCGCTGAAATTTTTATTTACACTTGAAAACGGGAGGCAGTAAATTCCCGAAAAGTTGTGTGTTTTTTGCATACATTTTCTCGGCTTTACATACATTTAAATAAGAATTGTGTTATTTTCGATCAATCAATTACCCTCTCCTTGGCAGAAAACGTAAAAATAAAAAATTACTTAGACTGTACTTATATTAGATAACTAACATATCCATCAAATTATAACTCTTAACAATCATAATATTTTCGTTGCCGACATCATCAAACGCTATTATCTTGGCTGACCTTCATCTTCATTAGTTCTTCATACACCCGTAGTGACACCTAAAAAATATGGTGGGGGAACGTAAAGATTCATGAGACTGGCCTATTAAAAGGTGTTAAGTCCTTTAAGTGAACTTGACTAATTTCCATGAAATTACGTTTGCATAAATAATCCTAGTCAAGCAAAAAAACATTTTGCCGGCCCTCAGCCCGGCCGGCTAAAAATGGTTTCTTTTTGCCTAAAACATACTTAACCTGATAATTTTGCATTACATTGTCCTCAATGGAATGTCTCCCTGGGGGTTTTTCGGTTGCGTGTAGCGGTAGCCGCCTGCTTGCAGTCCCTGCGCGACGCAGTCCTTAATAAAAGCAGGAGCACGGCTGCTTCTGTCATTCATTTTTCTCTCAATCTGTCAGGCAGTGACTCAAGAGGGGGCACGGGGCGGGCTTTTGGTTAAGTATGTTTTAGGTTAAGCATGTTAAGTATGTTTTAAAAAAGAACCATTTTTAGCCGGCCAGACTGAGGGCCAGCAAAATGTTCTTTCTTATTTGCTTATTATGGCAAAAATTCGTACTTTATTCAGAACAAGGTGATGAAATAGGAAGTTGGGTCTCTTTCGTGCAGATTGGTGGCTCTGGGTTCTTGCTTCCTTCTATACATGGCTTGCTTCCTTCTACGGAGGGCTTGCTCTTTCTTTGTATGGTTTGCTTCCATCATGGGATGGCTTGCCTCTGGTTCGTTCTGTATGTGCTTAAGGGGGGGCTTGACCACAGTTCTGGCTGCGACGATTGGACCCAGCCGGTGTAGTCCCTTTTCTTCACTTATCATGTTTTTCAGGTAGTGGAAGGTGAATGTTGTTGAGTGACGCTAGGAAGCCGCCTGTAGGATTTCTTTTATTGGGAATGGCATTATGGTGTGCCCATGATGTTGAAATCGCTGTGACGTCGTGTGCTGTTGTTGTTTCCCTTTTACGTTGGCTTTGTCATTGGTGACATCGATTGTTTTTCTTCTCCAACGGGAGATCATTGTAGCCAAGATTTCTCCTGTTTGTGAGTCTCCAGGCAGGAATAGCAGGTTCCATTTATTCGGATGTTCTCGTGTGGGTTCGGGTGTGGTTGAGACGGAGAGCTCAGACGGGGTAGTTTAGAAGCGTTCAGGCTCGGAATCCTGGATTTGGGTGAAGGGTTACTGATGAAGAGTTTGGCCAGATGGGGCTCTGAGGAGGAGAAGGCTTTGGCATCCTTTGGCTTTCTTCAGTACCTGTAGAAGGAGTTCGAATCGTGGAAACAGGTATGCATAAAGGTTGTGCCGTGGATGTGTCTTGGTTAAGGTCGAGATGAGCGGTTCGAGGTGAAGACGTTGTCCGTCTTGAAAACCTCACTCAAAACGAGGTTCTAGACACGAATGAGACGAGTGTGGACAGCAATGGACGTCTTGATCTTCACTTGAAACGTGGGTTATCCGTGTTGGAGATGTTGGAAGAGTTGAGGGCGTCATCCGTGTGACTCATTAATCAAAACGTGGGTTTAGCCATGTTTGAGGCGAGCACCGGTTGGATTTGCATCAGGTGTCTTATTTTCGTTCAGGACGTGGGGACAGCTGCGGTTGAGACAACTTGGGAGAGGTGAAAAACGTTATCTGTCTTGACTCTTCCTTCAAAAAGTGGGTTTTTTAATCACGGATTAGACGATCAGCAGTGTGGACGGCCGCTGTTGTCTTGATTTTTCTACGAGACTTGAGGCTAGCCATGGATGGAAAAAGTCGTGAGAGGTGGAAACGGCTTCCGACTTACCTCTTCATTCAAACGTGGGTGTTTGTCACGAATGAGACAGGTATCAGCGTGGACAGCATTTTTTTGCTTTGGTTTTTACTCAAGACGTGGGGTCAATTACGGTCGAGACGAGCAGCGAGAAGGGCAAACGTCTTTGACTTTGTCTTCACTCAAAACGTGGGTTTTGGCCACAGATGCGACGTGCTTCTGTGGACGACAACTGTTGTCTTTTCTTTCACTTGAGACGTGGGGTCAGCCACTCTTGAAACGAGCAGCAGGGCATGTAGAAGTATTCCAATTTCAATCTTCATTCGAAACGTGGGTGTTAGTCACGAATGAGACGGGCATCAGTGTGAACTGCAACTGTTGTCTTAATTTCTACTCGAGACGTGGGGCTAGCCAGGATTGAGATGAGCAACAAGGGATGTAAACGGCTTCCGACTTCACTCTTCACTGAAAACGTGGGTTTTAGCCACGAATGAGGCGAGCATTAGTGTAGACAGCAACTGTTGTCTTGGTCTTCACTCGAGACGAGGGGTTGGCCACGTTCGAGACGAGCGGCAAGGGATGTAAACGGCTTCCGACTTCACTCTTCACTCAAAACGTGGGTTCTAGCCACAAATGAGGCGAGCATCATTGTGGACAGCAACTGATGTCTTGATTTTCACTTGAGACGTGGGGTTAGCCACGGTCGAGACGAGCAGCAAGGGATGTAAACGGCTTCCGACTTCACTCTTCACTCAAAACGTGTGTTTTCAGCCACGAATGAGGTGAACATCAGTGTAGACAGCAACTGATGTCTTGATTTTCACTCGAGATGTGGGGTTAGCCACGGTCGAGACGAGCAGCAAGGGATGTAAACGGCTTCCAACTTCACTCTTCACTCAAAACGTGGGTTTTTTTGGCAAGAATGAGGCGAGCATCTATGTAAACAGTAACTGATGTCTTGATCTTCACTCGAGACGTGGGGTTAGCCACGGTCGAGACGAGCAGCAAGGGATGAAAATGGCTTTTGATTTCACTCTTTACTCCACACGTGAGTTCTAGCGACGAATGGGACGAGCATTAATGTGGACCGCCACCGTTGTCTTGAGTTTCACTTGAGACGTGGGGTCAGCCACAGTCAAAACGAGCAGCGGGTGTGTTGATGGATTCCGTTTTCATTCTTTATTCCAAAGCCTGCATTCTTTATTCACTGGTCACGAATGAGATGAGCTTCAGTGGACAGCGACTGTTGTCTTGAGTGTCACTCGAAACGTGGAGTCAGGAACGGACAAGGCGACAGCAAGGCGTGAAGGGTTGTCAACTTTACTCTTCACTCCAAACATGAGATCTAGACACGAAAAGGGATGAGTGTCAATGTGGACAGCAACTGTTGTCTTGAGTTTCATTGAAGACGTGGGGACAGCCACTGTCGGGACGAACGGCAGGGCGTGTAAATGGCTTCCGATTTCGCTCTTTACTACAAACGTGGGTTCTAAACGCGAATGAGACGAGCTTCAGTGGTGAGCAACTGTTTTTCTTGAGTTACACTCGAGACGTGGGGTTAGGCACTGACGAGACAGACGGCAAGGCGTGCTAATAGGACTTCTCTCTTCACTCAAAAGTGTGTTGTAGTTACGAATGAGACGAGGCGAAAGGCAATCAGGGGTGAGGCAAGCTGGGCTGAGGACGAGTCGCGAAAGGCGGCTTGGGTCGGCGGGGAAGGAGGTGCGTTTCTTCGGGGAACACTGACAAGGTGCGGTCCTTCATTTCCCGTCCATGACGGGAGAGGAGTGAAAGCCGGGTTTGGGTGAAAGGATGAGTGGAAAATTTGTGGCGGACAGCTAGTTCTGCATGGTTGAAGCTTGACGGTGTTTGTGTTTTGTTTCACGGAAGAGACGTTTGTCTGGTGGGAGTCTTGAAGCAAGTCTGCAAGGACGGAAGCAGGCGGCGTCGTTTGCCGTCTTGAAGTGGTGAGTTGTTTCCGTCGATGGCGACATTGGCGCCCCGGTCTGGACAAAAACACAGGGGGTATGTAACACTTCACGGGAGAAGACTATGGCTTGGTGGAGATCTTCTTCCAAAAGCCAAAGGACGGGAGGAGACGGAGTCTGTCGGCCGTTTTGAAGCAGGCACCCCGGCCTAGGCCGGCCGCTCAGCGGTCGTCGTGGACGAGAGGCCGGGGGGAGGGGGTTGAAAGATCGAAGTGTTGATGAGGCTTGGCGAAGCTTCCGTTTGGCTTCACGAAAGGACGCCTTGTCCTGCCGTAGATCATCCTCTAAGGTTTGGGATCGGAAGGGGGAGTCGTACATTGGCCGTCTGAAGCAGCGAGTCGCTTTCGTCATTCGCAACATAGGCGTCCCGGGTTCAACTGGTCGCCCAGCGGTCGTCGAGGACGTGTGGCGGGAGAGCACAGCATCCGGAGCTGGGGCGATGGTCGAAAGGCCGTCATGGGCTGAGTCGTCTTCGGCGGCTGCCATAGAGATGTCGCGAAAGGGCGAAAATCCAAAATGGGAGACTGACGAACGAGGTGACGCAAAGGAACCTCTGGAGGAAAATGAATGACGGAAGCAGCCATGCTCCCTCTTTTATTGAGGAGGACTGCGTCGCGCAGGTGCAGGAGGGACATGCAAGCAGGCGGCTACACGCAACCGAAAAGCCTCCAGGGAGACATTCCATTGAGGACAATGTAATGCAAAATTATCAGGTTACTATGTTTGGCAAATAAAAAACTGCGTGCAGGTTTGCCATCTTTAAAGAGTTCCCACACATTTGTGGGATAAAGACATACAGATAATTCTTGACATAGCTTTAACACAGCAATGGATTACTTAGTTACCGAAAATGCAAACAAACCAATTTAGGAACTTTTAAAGGTGGATTATGTTATCCCCACAAGTAAATTACACACAAAACTAAAACTGATTTAAATCACTAAATTTTTGGATGAGTTAAATGTCTAAATTAGTCAACCCTGTTCTCACCTACTACCACTAACCTCAAGGAAAAAGAAAAAAAAATGAGGCAGCCGGAGCGGAGACAGGATTTCGTTCACGGGAGTGCTGAACCAAAATATGTATATCACAATGTGTATTTTGCACTGATATTAATAATGAACTTATCTTTCCCATTTCTTTTAATAACGAAAAACAGTGACATGCTCTACACTGCTCTTTCCATTTACTGACTTACATATATTAGCCAGACGGAGTCGGAATCTTAAAATTTATTCATTAGTTTAATTTATTTTTAAAGCAGAAGTAGTGCACCATGCTCAATTTTCCCCTCGAGGGGGTTCACGTAGGACAATGGAAATATGATTTCAAACGTAATTTCTGCAAATCAAATCCACGAATTGACAAAAAGTTCTTACATAGGCATCGATGGCCGCATATTGTATTTGTTCCTCCGAGAGTGGAATTCGATCCCAGTTGCCACATCGAACATCTTTTTCTTTGCTTAATCGATGATGCAACTGAAAATTAATAAAATGAATCACAATTGTAAAAGAAATTTTGAGCACGGCTCGTTTTACTGTTATGGTAAAAACTTGTGTAAACACGTTCACGTTCTCTTCATGTCTACGATCTGTAATCTATACAGGGTGGTGCAAAAGTCTGGAGAAGCCTACTGCCATTCCAAATCTATTAAGAGGAGAACCACGAAAATGTACATACATATACTATGGGGCGGAGGACATGTAGTGATGCTAGTTTAAAGGACCTTGGAATAGTCCTCAAGGTCATCACAATGCTAGATAATACGTTGTAGAATAGTGGTGTAAATTGGACAGTTGTTGAGAACCGTAAGCCAATGCCAAATCAAAAAACACAATGAAAATCGGACCATTACGATAGTTTTACTGCAGACATTTTAGTTTAATATCTTCACTGCATGCCTTCAGGGTGTCCAGCAGCGAAGGCGCCACGCCAACGAAAGTAACAGTAGCATGGGACACAGCAACAGATTTTCTTTCCTATCGACAA
>JAHWFP010088207.1:0-20329 GCA_023313725.1 Lithobius niger | reverse complement strand
ATAGGCACATCGGTATGAATGAAGATCATTCCATTTTAGTTTGTGGAGGGGGGAGGGGAGAGTTAGACGGAGTGAATAAACTTAGTTATGGGCCAGACATTGGAGAGTTAGCAAGGATAGGATTTCATTCAGGACATTCCGGCAAGTTAGGTAATTCCTTTTGAACGTTTTTGTTGCGTTACGTTTTTGGACGCTGCATTTGGTTGTTAGTGTGTGCGTTCCTAATCACGTGATCCTGAACGCCTTGCAGCTACTCTTTCATTTCTCTTTGTTTATGTTAGTAAATCTTGCTACTGATTTGGAACCTGATTTTGTGAATAGATTTTTTATTCAAATAAATTGTCCTGCGTAAGCTGCACAGTAGAAGGAACGCCAAAGTTGAATACCAGGAACTGCACGGTCGCCTATAATTTGTGTTAGTACCACCAAACCCCTACAAATTCTTATACCACCCACACATAGGTTTTCTTGTTTCACTTATTTTAGGAATGTTTATTTTACGTCCTGCTTTGTGTGCTTTAACGTTTTTATGGCGATAAGTCTGTCCTCCTATTCAGGATTTTTAAATTCGTGCAGGAGGAACAGATCTAAGATAAGAACTAGACTTGGGTTTTTTTTAACACCTCTGCAAGTGTGGCGCAGTGGCAACCTGGACCACTGCACTGTGTCTGAGATTGACACTTATGATCTTTCTGTTGACGCGCCATTAAGCCTTAATCTCTCCCCCCCCCCTAGCAAAATAGTTGCAAAACACCAAAACAATATAATGCGTCATTAAACAAAGATGAACATAAAGGTTTGTTGCCAAAGTTACCAACCGTTTCGTGCAGTTTTTATTTAAGTCAGGCCTACACGCAGCTTGAAATCATGCGCGTGGGCGTGTTGGGCTATTGGGCGTGTTTACCACAACTACACTAGACTGCTGAGTAGAGCACCAGCTAATAGTATGTTGATCGAATGTTGATATTTTACAAATCCAAACGTAGAAATATTTCTGATGCCATTTTCTGTTATCAAAATACTTTAAGTAAGCCTAATTTAGCATTTATCCTCTTCGTACCTTTACGTAATTTTATTTAAATTTATGGCCAAATTGGCAATTTGAATTTGAAATATCAAAAATGCAATTCCAACAACCGTCCCATCAGTAAGCTGCTCGTGCTTCTTTCTTGAATGACGGCTATTCGGATTGCCCGCTATAACCCAATTGAAGACACTACTAAACCATGCGCCGCTTACGTGGTGCATCAGTTGTTGGCCACCCTCTGAGCAGGAAAATCTGGTATTCCGAACCTAACAATCAACTTCGAAAAATTCGTTTCAACAAATAATGCAGATCCTGGCCATAAGAACCGTAGGAATTTTGAGGTGGACTAGGTTTCTCTTCAGATCCTATTAGGGCATGCCTAAAGAATGGAAAAAATCTTGGGTAGACATCTGGCAACCCAGGCAGAAATTTATAGGACGCCATTTTGTTTTTGCCGTAGACGCGCAATGGTTAACAATTATTTTTATTACTTTTTGCTCTTCTCAGTACTACAGTAATTATGACATGCTTTTTCAGTATTCCTTACAACATTTCCTATGGTTAAGACCATCTTTACTTCTCCTAGACCACTCACTGTGTGTTTTAAGAGGGAAAAAAATAACAAAATTCGTAAAGAGCTGATCTCAACATCAAGAGAAACGTTAAAATTGTTGGATGCTTTTACACATAAACAGGTTCAGAATTCAGAGCAGTGCAGATATCTGGAGTGATTCTTGTATCTAATAAATCTTTTAAAGAATCTCAAAAGAGCAGATAGGGAGGGCAATTGGAACCTCTACATCAAACAGTGAAAGCTATCCTTCCAATTTCACACATTTTGGTAGCATGAACTACTCGAGATGGGGCGCATTATTCTTTGAGCAAATGATGAATCTTGAGACTAGTCATCCTGAGGTATATAAACGGTTCACAAAAGGTCATTTTGTTGTTTCAAGAACAAATGGAAAGTTTAATGCTGTGTGTGTCGTCATGGCTCTCAAACAAACAATAAAATCGCTCTCAGAAGTCAGCTGGCGGGATCATTGGCCAAACAAAACAGAAGGAATATATTGCTGAATGGGATCTTGCTTACCATGAAGTGCTCCTCATATACGAAAACCGGGCTGTTGAACATTACGCCAGTTGATTATGAGCTGATAATGCATCATGAGTCAGGAGGGGCCTCAAAAATAAAATGGTAGACCACATCCAACAGATGTTGTAGTCCCTTGAATGCAGAGAAAACCCATACATTGGAAAAGGTGAACTTAGGGTTCACAATATTCTAAACCAGGGGATTGTTTCCAGCATCGAATATGCCAAGAAAATGGTCGAATTTTTAACGACATCGAAAGAAATTTCCTTCATGTTTCGAGAGGAAAGGTTTATACCCCGCTCTAAACCTCATAATAGCAGACAGGGAGGGGAACTTGAACCTTTTGTATCACCACGTACTAACCAGTAATTGTTCCCAACTTTTCTGAGTGTAGCACGACCAGACAAGCAGACAAAAAAAAAAACCTGTGAAAATGCCATCAAAGTGCATATAAACTTTCAGAACAAAATAATACTGCCAAGGAGAGAGGAATGACAATAGCAGAAATTCTTACATGTGACGTTTCACCTTGATTCTTATGAGATGAGAATGGTGCTACTGCCAAGTCCATGAAGACTCAACTCGTATCTGAACTGGAAAAAAAATTAGATACCACAGACAGGAATTTCCAAAAAGAGCATACCCTGAAAACCAGTGTTGTTGTTGATGTCATGAATCAGTTTCGAAAGTTGCCAGTCAAGAAAAATAACACCCTTGAAGAACTGTTTACAACCCTTTGACAGTATCTGAATAATGTCTGCTGATTCAGTCGTGTTCACCACGTTTTTGACAGTTGCCTCCAACCATCAATCAAAAATATTGAGAGACCAAGAAGATCCTCTGTGGAACCAATACCGTTGACTTCTACCACTAGCAATATGAAACTTCCTGTGAAACTGAAAACATTTTGGACGTCAAATGAAAACTAAAGTATGATTCAGGATGCCCTGAGCGAGTTTCTGAAGAAGGTAGCAACTAATCGGCAATTGGAAACCATGCTTAGTGGCGTTTTGCTTGAAAGTGGACTAACTCCAGCATTAGCAATAAAAGATGCAAGTATTACATAAATCAAAGATACCCTTCAAGTAACTGTTGAGGAGGCTAATGTACGTATTATTCGTTATGTTTGCCATGCCATTAAACAAGGGTTGCAACTGTGCTTTCAAACAGCACAGTCTTTTTGTCGTACTAATTCATTTCTACAAAGTTCTGAAGGAAAATGGACTCTGTGAACTTTGGTTGAGAAATTCGATAGAAGATATCATACATATCCAACTCTTGTAGAAAAGATCGGTGCGATCACAGACTTCCTACATGCTGCACATTTTCTTACAGGATCTTATATGATGGGCACAAAACTGTCATCACTCAAGGTAGAACCAGAAAAGTATCTGCACAACTTTGGTCAGCATCTTCCTCCGAGTGCTACATCATTTAAGCTTGTTGAGGAATGCCTAGTGCGGGGTTCAAGAATATTACGTAACCTTGTAACCTGGTTACTGAGGAAAGAGAAAAATTTGAGGAAATCGTAGTGGCGAGAAAGTTAAGAAGTCCTAAAGACAAATCATAGAATAAAACAAAAAGAATACAAAAAAGATCGCCAAGAACAACTAAAATTTTATAGAGTTTCCAAGGTTGTAAATCGTTTGTGTTCTGAAAAGCCGAAAATTCCCTTCGAATAAATTGACTGAAGTTATCAAATAATTTGTACTATGTAACAATGGATTCCCTCCTACCAAAAAAGGTAAAAAAAAAAATAGGTAAATTCGAGATTTGAGGAAATTGGACGAAAATTTGAGGACGTAAAGAACAAGTTACAAGTGCTGTTGCAAGACTCTCGGAGTCTGCCCTAATGAAGGCTGTAAAACCAGGGTCTGTGTGCAAGACATTTGACGCACTTCGAATGGAAATGCAAATGACTTCGAATGGAAATTGTGCGCCAAACTTACAAAGCCTACCTTGCAGAAGCTCTTTATTGCGAGGTCACCAGAAAAGACTATTTTACGTGGTCTGATGATGGTCGAACCATTTAGCACCAACAGTTTGGACAATCAGTGATCATTTCGTCACTCACTGTATTTTTTCTCACCCACGAGGATTCCTCTTTTGACTTTCACTTCTTAAGTTCGAGTCCCGACTACTCTTGACTATTTTTTTTTTTTACTGAAGTGGCCAACAATTAATATTTGATTATTGTCGTATAGAGATGCGTTTTCCGGGTGCAGTTAACGCTCGCTAAAGCCATCTGACCCCCTGGCGCTTTCCTTACTCGGTGTAACAAGGTCAATTCTTCGGCCGAAGCTATTAACTTACTGTCGTCTACCCATTGTTGTCAACCCTGCAAGATTACAGCCTTACCTATACTATTTTAGATTCTGGTTAGCCATTCGCCCGGATTTTCGGAAAATGGATTGATCATGCCTGGTAAAATTTCTCTTCGAGCAGACGAACCAATATGGCTACCGTATCGCTCGCTTCATCGCTTTACCAACGTGAAAAGCCTTTGAATTTACATGCTAAGAAGATTGTTTGGAATGTCTTCAAATACATCAAGACTCTGTACTCAACACGGATGCTGAAACAACAAATTCAAGAGGCCGGCATTGCCACTGGACTTTCTCAGACAACGGTAAGACGTATCTTGTCAGTAGCAAAAACCGTACCGACAGCCAAAGGTAGGGTTAGGCCTAATGCCGCAGCCATTATGGACGCCAGCCGCTCAATGTGTGTGCAAAGTTCCAGTCACCGCCAACGTTTGTGCATAAACGTGACAGGCGATTAAAACGATCATAAAATACAGCTTTTCGAGTGGCCAACCAGAACCTAACATAGTATAGCTAACCTCACTTCTGTCCGTGGTTCTTTGTTGTAAACACTGTTTATACCCCTTGATAATAATTGTACTACCGCTACTAATCTCTTTACCACGATACTCCTTTTCGTAATCCCTACTGTTTTTCCTCTTCGTTTCTGAACGTCACCCAGGAATGACTAATGTTGTGATGGCTTTTAGCCATGTTACTGCAAATGGCCGCCATTGAGGCCGAACTTAAGACTTGTAAACCATGTGAATTCTAGCCTTCATTACTAGGACGGTAGCCTTCCTTTTACAGTCATGCTCGTTTGCCTCTCTGCTGATCTAGTTCTCCAACCTGCTAGAACCCGAAATACCATGCAGTAGGTATGGATTTCTTTGGTAGAAAGTTTTAAGCCCATTGCTAGTTTGAAGATGGCCTTATCCCTTCAACCACAGAGTATTGGAGCCAAGTTGGTGCAAGAAGTAGTGATGCAACCAAACCTTAATGGACCCACATAATATATGCTTTCCAGTTATGATCTCTTCTTGAAACTTGAATTTTGGAACTTAAGACGACTTTGATCCACCGAATGGACCTCATCACTAGCACATTTTCAGGCTGCTTTGCAGGACTATGTTCCTTGGGCATTTTAGCCCTAGGCCCCGTCTAGGACCGTACCACGCTCTGCCCCGAATGAAAGGAAAATCGTATCCAGCAATGCAGTTTGTGCTCGCCATCCCAATATTAATGAGCTGCCTGGTGGTGTGCTTCTTAGCTGTGCTTGCAAGAGCTCTTATACAAAACGCTGTAGGTGCCGCAAAAACATTGTCTCGTGCACGCCCTTTTGCAAATGCAGGAAACATGTATAAAATACTGACTATGAAAATATTAACTTTGTGTGTGGCTTGTGGTTTATTTTAATGTAGCTAAGACTACTTTAATATTCATACTTCAATACTTTGTCACCTTTTCCATTATTTTATGATCTTTTTGTGTTTTTTTCATGTAAAAAAATACAATTAATGGTGTAGGAAGAATAAAAATAGTCTTACACCATAGAAAACGGTATAAAGAATCCAAAACAATATACCAGAATTCATATAGGCATACTTACAAGTGCAGAATATGATGAAATTCATTACTAGCCACTGCGCGTATATGCCAAAAACAAAATGGCGGCCTATAAAATTTCTGCCCGGGTTGCCAGATGTCTACCCAAGATTTTTTCCATGCTTTAGGCATGCACTAACAGGATCTGAAGAGAAACCTAGTCCACCTCAAAATTCCTACGGGTCTTATGGGCAGGGACTGGACTAAAAGGGACAAAGATGTTTTTTCGCTTTTTTCGAGGGCAAAGCATTAACCTAGAACTACGATCATACTCCAGAGTAATTTCCTGTCTTTCGAAACCTTACTCATATTTCTGGCCTTCCTATTTCCGGAGGAGGAGACGTTCACATACACCGGCCGATCGTTAGTGTTTAATGATTGAGAAGAAATAAAGAAGATTGATGCTAATATTGTGATCGTTCTGTTTTATGAGAGCGGAGCAGCGATTTGTGTCCCCTCATTGCGAGTCTCCGAGAAAGCCATTTTGTTTCCAGTTACGAGTTGGGGAAACTGTTCCAACTTAACTGTACAAGTGAGATTCAAGGCTTGCCAACTTGTTGCGTTGCTAAGAGACTGGGTTACTAAATTGTAACAGACACTCAACAAGAAGGACAAGTTTTTCTCATTTCATTGCCATCGTTCTGCCTCACTTGTTGTAATCGCTGTTCCACGAGATAAAAAAAAAACATTAAAATAAGCTCAAAACGTGTTGAGCTTTATACTTAAAAACAGTCATTTGGAAAATTAATCCTAGTTGAATTGTATACTTTTTTACGAAATGACTGAATGTTGTGATTGTTTATATTCAAAGAAATTTCTTTAATCCTAGGCTTTCCTGAAGGCCGCCCCCCTTGTAGTCAAACGAATCTTGTGAGCTCTTTTAAAATTCCACGTTACCAGAAATTCTTTTTCTCACGAATTGCTACATTGCAAACGAAATTTTTTGTTAAAATGTAAAATAAGCTACTTTGGTTGGAACCACCGTCTAACACAACTCTTCATCAAGCAAGCACTAAATTTTAAACTTGCCTACGTTCATGTATCAACTGAAAATGGAAATGAATAGTTTAGTTGTAGTTTGAGAAATGTACATTCGGTCCGGGTTTCGAACCGATGACCTTTGAGCCGTGACCAACACTTTAGCCTGACACCCAACACGAATGGATAGCAAACGCTCGAAAATCAGGTTTACATCTGATTTCTAGCCACTTAGTATTGAACGGAAAAATTTCTGGCGATCCGTGATTCGAACCCACCAAATTTGTGATAGAAGGCCAGCACTCTAGCCTCATGCCGAACACGAAGGATCAGTAGACAGCGGAAAATAAGGTGATTGGAGACTTGGCATTGAAAGGGGAAAAAAATAATACTAGTGGTCCGCGACTCGAACCGTACATCTTTAGTACTGAAAGCCAGAAAGTTACTGCAGAACTCAACTGGAATTTGTATGAAAGGCTTGCAGGTAACTTAAGTAAACATAAGTAAACCAGAATGAGCGGCCATTTTGTGCTGTTCTAGGCAGGAAAGGAATGGACTAGTTTAAATTGAGACAAAACTTCTCATTGGTCAGTTTCGATTTGGCAAAAATTAGGCGGCAATATTTGTTCAACTTTTGCCAATGTTTTAATTTTTCAAAATCAGCTTTCAGTCCGAGGGGTGGTGGGTAGTTAAGTTTTCTAAATGCAATAAATATGCCAGTCTTTGAGCATGATCACACGACCTGTCCGTGTGTGTTTGGCTTTGAGGCTGACAAGGTGATGAGGGCAGGAGTGGCAGCAATCCACTGCAGAAAGCAGCACACCTGTCAAATTTCACCCCCACTCGTATGCCTTTCTGCGGTGGAAGGTTTCCTGTTTTCACCTTTCAACCCAACTTAGACAGTTTTTTTTTTTAATTCTTCTTGTTTTAAACCATGCGCAATGACTGTTTGCTGTGACGTCACCATGAGTTAGCCAATGACAAACGAGAACAACGGCTGTTTGGCCGCCTGATTGGACTAGCCCAGTCAGGTGATATGCACGTCACAGCAAACAGCCATGACGCGTGGTATAGTGCTCAATATTTTATCATTCTGATGCCGGTTGATGGGTGTATTACCCCCTGATATGTCTTTTACGTTTTTACACTAGCTTTTTGTCTGATTTGGTTGTTGCTTTAGAACAGTAGATTTTAGATCTGAAACATTTATATGCACGAAAATGTATATTTGTGTGCTGATGTGGACCTTTCTGGATTTCTCAAACTTTATTGTTGGTGCATCGTCAGGCCTTGATGTAACGTGAGAAGTAAAACATTCTTTACAAGGCTTTAGAGCTGTCAACAGCATTAGATTATAGTAAAAAAAAATGAGCATGTGCTGAAGCACAAAGTTAATCTCCCAAATTGAACTCGGGTAAAGATTGATTTCCAATGATAAGCTTTCGTTGTTGTTAAGTAAAGTGTTTTTTTTTTCTGTAACGGTCAATTTCAACTCTGTTCGCCGTAATGCTTAAAATGTTTCATCTGTAAGTATAACATTTTCAGCAAATTAAATTCTCCTCCCCCCCCCCCCAAAAAAAAAATGCATCAAATCAATCAACCTACCGAGAGTACGCTTTCATAAATTTCATTACACTAATGGAGAATAAAAGCTGACGACATTTCTGCACCGTTGTTTAACATGGGTGGAAACTAGCTTTCAAAAGGAAAAAAATGCTGATAAAATAATCACAATCATCAAATAAGACAATTTCCGCAAGTGGAAATATTGACACGCTTTGATGGAAAAATTCTTTTGAGCCGAATATCAGCTCTCGAGCGGACGACATTTTCAATCCGTTGGGTAAACTAAACTCAGGTAGGTTATAAATTTTTATTTCTTTGAGACAAGTCGGTCTACTATACAATTATATGCATAGGTGTATGTATACACCAGCCCATCTAACCTAACGCTTGAACATCCACAGACGGCAACAAATGTTATTTCGTCATCGTTTTTGTGTTACCACTCAGGGCAGAAATTATATGAACGGATATTAACGAGGGTTAATGGATGTCGCTACGTTCGAGCTGGCCGTGTAGAATAGCGGTGTCAACAGACCATACATGACGATTTTTCTTTTTAGACCATAAGAGCTAAACGATCCTGTCCGTGGGTCATTAACAATGTGGATAATGGTCATTTGGCTTACTGAAGACCAAACATGACATTTGTTGGAGAATTTTAAAGCGATGATTCTTAAGTTTAAATACAAAGATGAAAATTCGGTGACTAATTACTGATGTAATTCATCGATGTGGGTTTATAGGACGAAGGACCAAGGTCGCAGTTTTTCCGCTGCCTTCGTAGTAGAAAGGTGATTCCACTTAGAACAACGAGTGATAAGCAGATTTGTATATGCGTTTATGTATGTTTATGTATGCTACTTTGCTTATCATTCTCACTTCAGCATTGATCCTTGCCTCAACCCAACCTCAGCTAATAGCGTAAGAAACAAAGAGTCCACACTACTTACATTTGTATAATTGAAATAGTCCATGAGAGTTTGCTCCGGCAGTGTAGTGGCCAGCTAAGGCCGTCAGACCCTTGAGCTCCTCACAGTCAATACAGCTATCTCAATCGGCTGCGAGTCGAAATCGAAGAGATCCGTCTGTCGGCATTAATTTCTGTGCGTTCCAGCAAAACAATGGCGACCTCCGTGTCGTGTTTTGGTGGTGCAGTAATTAAATTGTTATATTTGACGTAAGTAACGTATTCTTACCGCAACTCTTGTGTTTAGTTATTGTGTAAGTGATCCAAAAGTCAAAATGCGTGTCAAAATGGATGTAATTGCCCTTTAAAGAAAGAGCTGGCATGAAATTGTTTTCGAAAAACTAAACAGAACGAGAGATAAATTAGCAGCGACTTTCGTAAGCAAACTTGCATTGTTCAAGACAGTCGCCTAGCAATCGCCACCTAAAACTTCGAAAACTGAAAGTAATTCCTTTCCATGAAATTTTCCACCCTATGTTGTCACTTTTTTGCATCACGTTAGTCTATTTATGAATGGTAATTGTACCCAGTTGTAGAACACACTTACATTTTGTTATGAACGACGAAAATCAACAAGGGAAGTTTAGGTGCCAGTAGGATTTAAGCCAAACAGCTTCAAACATATCTTTCTTTTGTGACTGACTGAACACAGCACTGAGTGCAGGGATCATTAATAATAGTTTCTCAGTGAAAAGTTAACGTTTATGTATCAGCATCTCAGCATCTCTATTTTTATTTGCGCCCTGGGCATGGTTCCCAAGACAACAGCAATACATAAACATGGACATGCACGTAAGCACAGATGTAGGAAGCACATCGTTTTCCGTTATGAGATTGTGCATAAATCCATTAGTAAAGGCTATTTCATCCTATTTTTCAACGGAGCCCAACATTCTAATATTTTGCAAAATTTTTGCATCGAGTGCCCACTGAACGTTTCCGTGTGGTAACTGTCAGCCTAAGCATTTAAACATAGTGTAAAGAACTGTGTGGAAAGGGTGGAAGTGATGGTGTAAATTTAAAGAATAAATTCACCAGTAGGCACACAAGAACATTCAGAAGATCACAATTTAATCAGCCGAGCAAGATACGCTATAATAAATGAGATTATTTTCCATGCTTGAAGAAGTAAATATATATTTTGTAATCCGTGTTCCAGAGGCAAGCGCTCTCATGTTCTACTTAAATAATTGCTTAAATCTAACCCTTGAAATTCGATCCCATTCATAAAAATGTTGTCTTCGAACTTGTGAATTTGCTCTACCAAAGCTCCCTGGTAAATGAATGTCAATAACCAGAACAATACTGCGAATGTAACTGTGTTTCAAACTAACAAACACAGGCACAGATAAAAAAAAAAAAAAAAAAGGCATTTCCCTACTCATGCCAGCACGTTTAATTTTTTTTTTTAATCATTATTTTTTCTTAACAAACTCAAGGGCGAATTGGCTAAAATTTTTATCTCGCTACACGTTGTGAAGCAGGAATACGTCTATTAAGGGAAAAAGAAACCAGAAAACTCAAATGGGTAACTTCCCATCACATTAAGGTCCAGATAATGTCCTTAATAATGTCCTAATATTATATTAATTCAGTGTAATAATAGTAAGGGTATTGTGAACCGAGAAGGGACCTTGTAGGCCACTGACATGTCGCTGACACGACTCACAATAAATACACACCACAAATCTCATCTTCCCATACATCGGCATATCCTGCAAAAAATTAAAAGTAGGACAGTAGGACAGACTCACCACCCAAAGGTCAGGAACGAAAAAGGTTGAGTGCACATTACCACCAAGGTTAGACCAGGCAGGGGTCAAAGGCCTCGATGGCATTTCCAGCCGAAGGAAAAAAGGTACGAGGAAGTATAAAAAGCACTAAAAATAAAAGGGTTAAAAACCAAAAAAGTATATCCCATTCATTACTGGCTGATGCCTGCCACAAGTTTAGAAAGAAATTACAATATATGCAAAATGCGGACACGATCAAGTAAAAACATGATTCGACCAGTCATAAGTACTGGGTGAAATCATTCTAAAAAAAAAAAAGAAACAGCAATTCGGTTAAACCATAGTACTGGTAGGGAAGATGTCAAATACTACATACATGAATTTAAAAAAAAACCTGCTTAAACATTTAAGGGTTGTATTTCAGCAAGTTGTGTTTAGAAGTAGCAGGATATTATTTCTTTAATTTGCCTGTGGCTCTCTGTCAGACCCAGAATATAATAAATTCTGGATTTCTTTTAAAGACTGGTGTCATTTTCATGCTGGGGTTTACACGCCCTTTATTTTTAAAACATTGTTCAGTAAAGCAGTAATCATTTACAAAATACAATATTGCGTCTTAAATTGCATCGTTCAGCTTTAGCAGAATGCGGCGGATGCTCAGCCATGACTGATGTTTAATGTATCATTTTCTTAAACTCACCGGAAAGCTCACTGCAGTCAGCACAGCTCACCAAAATAGTTACCAAGCGTACGGTTAATTTTGCGATTCCTCAGCATGACATTAGCGGTAATGCATAACACTCACCAAATGTACGAGGCGATATTTTCATACAACCCACCAACTAATGATGGATGATCTGAAGCTATTTTTCGGCCGGATTATTCGCGTAAAAGTACGTAATTAACAAATGGTGGAGATTGTCGTAACACACAGTCCCCCCCCCCCCCCCCAAGCTAAAATAAGGTAACAGGTTACTGTACTCTAAGTAACTAGACTAGGGCTGGCACTGTTAGGGCACGTTTATCCACCGACTCGCCTTTGCATTCTCGTAGCTAGAACTCAATCGCGATGGCAAAGGTGACGTTGCCATGGTAACAACGATAAATGGATTAGCTAAATCCGACATCGTTTGAGTAAATACTTGCAGTCTTATAATCCGTGTCAATAATATAAAGAACTCCTCATGACGAAACAATTTTCGCAAACGCTTCCGAACTCAAGTTATTTGCTGTTTTCGTTGCGAGGCGGCAGACATAAAACCGCCGCCATGTTGGAATTTGAGGTGATTTCTAGCTTTTAGCTGCGAGAATGCAAAAGCGAGTGGTTGCGTAAACGTGCCCTTATATATGTTTACATACAGAGCATGAGATAAGGGCGCGTTTACGCAAGGACAATTTTCTCGCTTACTAGCTTTTACTTGGTCAATACTAAATCTGCTGGCTGCTTCTCGCTATTGCCGGAGAATGCGGCTTTCAAGTTGTCTACACGTAGTAACCATGGCAACAACGCTGACGCAAATCTCCTCTTCGTGCCTCGCGAGACGACGTACGAAGCATGCAACACGACAGCGTCGATTTATGACAACTAGAAAAGAATTTTTACTGGAGTACAATACGACGGATTTCTGAATGCCGGTATTCGATGTTTTGTCTTCGATTCGACAACCCCGAAATGGACGCCATGTTGGATTTTGAATTCTCGCCGCGAGTAGCTATTTATTCTACCGTCGATCGATCACTGCTAGAAGCTGTTTTTTCAGCGAGAATAGCAAATTTTGGAAATGCGTGAAACGGCAACAATGTTGTAGCAATGTTAAAAATGACTGTTGTACTTTGCTACTTTGTACTTTTTATCCGTGTTGTTATTTATAATACATTTAATTTGTTGTCTATTACCGCATTCATTTAACAGAAACAGGAAATTAATCGTAAATAGATACCGGTTGCCTAACAAATAGCTTCCGGCGAGCGATAAGGTCTCGTTGCGTAAACGAGCCCTTATTCTGGGGAGGGAAATGGAAGTTTCTCCGAGTTGGAGGAGGCAATTGGACCGAGATTGCTGATCCTCCTTCCTTTACCCTTGCTTCCCCCTCCTACTCTATCTTCCTTCCCACCTCCCTTATTTTTTCTTTCCCTTTCCTCCTACCATCATTCCTTCTTTCCTCCTGCTTCTCCTCCTCCTTTCTCTCCCTTCCTTTTCATTTTTCTACGTAATCATGACAATTTTTTAACCGAATCGTTTCATTTTTAACATCAACTACGAAACAATTTTTCGCTCACTGATAATGTGGTTGCATGTTTTGTTGTAAACCTGAATTGTTCAACCCCAAAACTGTTGACCGATGACCGGGTGCAGTTAACGCTCGTTAAAACCCTTTGACCCTTTCGACCCTGTTGCATTAATTGTTTGTATCTAACAACTCATTAAAAACGTGAAATCAACGATTTTGGAGTTGCAGGTTGTATTGATGAAATAGGGTGGGACATGGCTTCGGGCCACGGCCCCAATAAACATATGTTAACGATATTACCCAGTTTGGGTTCGTGCTCCCCCCCCCCCCCCCCCCCAAAAAAAAAACCACTGGAAACGATTAGTTTTTAACAACTGGCTTCTAACAATTCGTTTGCAACAATTTCCGATAGATTTTCCCTAATTTCCAGCCCAAAATGTACACAATTTTCGGTCCTAAAAAAATACCCTCTCCGAGTTGTACTTGGTTAGCCTACACCATTTCTTAAAGTTCAGCTCAGTACTTTTTACTGATGATATTTCAAAGAAAATCGAATGAGTCACCTCATGAGCTTTGAATGAATAAAAAGCTTGTAAGGTGCAACATGTACACAATTATTTTCGAAACTTTTTGGGTCTGTCTGCGACCCTTTATCAAGCGTAAATAACAAATTTAAAATTTTTGGAGTAGGCTAGATACTCAAGTCATGTTAAAAAATACACAAGAAACAAAAAACTGTCTTCAGTTTCTACTCCAAAAAGTTTTAATTGTTTATTGACGCTTGATAAAGGGTCGCATACAGACCCAAAATGTTGCGAAATATTCTATACATGTTACACCTTACAGGCTTTTTATTCATTCAAATCATATTTCGGTGCTTTTATCCTTCATTTCACCACTTCATGAGCAGCTGCACTTCCTTCGCTCGCTCCGCTCTGCACTGTGACTGAGGTTGGCGCTAATGACCAAGTTGTCGACGCGCCATTAAGCCTCAATTCCCCCCCCCCTCGCTCCGCTCCATTAAACCATGAGAAAACGGACAAGTTCATACGTATTTCCAATTTTAATTAAGTTTTAACGTATTTATTGGCAGGTATTTAACCTAAACACTTCGCTACGCCCTTGACAACGCAACTATAATGATGAGTATGCGATGGTGAGCATACGATCTCCGAACTCTTCTTTCGTGACATTGGCTGCCAATTTGCTAGTCGACGCATCAACCAACGCTGTTCGAACACTGTCGAACCATGACGTCAGTTTGGTGGAAGGTGTCGGTGTTTGTGTAAAATGGCTGCTTAGCTTTTAGGTGAGATTACGAACGAACTCAGTTTTCGCCCTGCGTTTCTGTAGCAGATGTTAACACGCAACGTCTTTGTTGAGTCCCGTAGTCATTACAAACGTAAGTTGTTACCTTGGAGACACGTTCTTAAAAAAACTTCGCAGTCGCTTTCCCGATTACGGTTGTCACTTTCCCTGATTGGTGTAAGCAGTCGTATCCATTACTGCTCGTAGAACGAGTGTGCAATTACTTTAAAACATTTTTTGTTATTGATTTGTAACATTTCACCAAAGACACAAACCACAGACACAAATCAATTACTAATAGAGCAGCGTCATGTGACGTCATATTGGCTACGAGACACCATTTGGAGGTAATAGCTACAAGGTGCACTAGATTAAAATGTAAGGGGAAAAACGGCAATTCTAGTCAAGACAGTGCTTTGAGAGCGGGTTTCTTAGGCTTAAAAGAACGTTGTTTTCTCCAACAACAAAAATCGCGCGTTATAGGCTTAAGAAATCCAGTCTAATAGCATTGGCTTCAATAAGACGATCTTCTTTTCTCCCTCCAGTGGCCCTTGTAGCTAACCCAGTAGCTAACTCTATGGCTCCACCATAGAGTTATAAACAATAATACTACGTCGTGTCACGGCCCTATTGCATTTGAGGTCTACTGGTGGCTGGTGATTACCTTTACCAGTCCGTGCCTACGATAGACAACGCCAACTCGGTATTTATTTCGGCTCCGTTTTTTATCATAAAAAGGAGGTCTAAAACTGTGCGCACATCTGGATTTCATAGGAAGTAAAGTCAAGTTGGTTATGTTGCAACGATTATAGTTGGTATGTATTTACCCTTTCGTACCCATTACTACCCTTCGTACCATTATCTACTCTATAGCACCTTAGTACCTTTTAGTACCATTATGTACCCTTTAAAACCCTTATGTACCATTTAGCATCTTAGTACCTTTCGTACTATTACGAACCCTTTAGCACCTTAGTTCCCTTTCGAATCCTTATGTTCGGCCCATTAAAAATATATACACAATAAAAAACTAATTATACAATAAAAAACACTAATTCAAGATAACCAACGTGTATCGGTCACCAGATAGCTGGAACTGCGTTAGGGTAAAAACAACAATAAACAATAAAAAATCTATTTATAAAATAAAAGCAAAACTAATTCAAGATACCCAAGATGTATCAGTCACCAGATAGATGGGACGTCGTTATGGTAAAAACAACTGCTTGAACCTAGAAAGAAACTGTGAGAGTTTCAATGATTGCAATCTGGCTTTAAATGAGTTTACAGTAGCAACATTGACAACATCACTTGGCAGTGTGTTCCAAGGTTTAACGAATCTGTTACTAAAGTAAAACTTTCGACAGTCAAGTTTCGATTTCTGAACAGCTAATTTAAACTTGAGACCCTGAGTTTTACTGTGTTTACGCACAAGAAAAATTAATTTGGGGACTATAATGATAAACCCACGTAAAATGGAAAACGTGCGGTAAAGCTCCGCACGTGACCTTCTCAGTTCTAAGTAGTCAAGGCCTAATTTACTTACACGATCATTGTAAGATAGCAAATAAAACCCCAGTACAGATTTTGTGAAACGTCTCTGAACATTTTCAATGCACCCAATATCACCCAACAGATGCGGAGACCAAACCTGGCGTGCGTACTCAAAGATTGGTTTAACATACACCTTACAAGCCAAAATAAGTGTGGATACATCCCCGAATGGGCACAAAATAGTTGAACCCATTCGTAGCTCTTTGCACTCATTCGTACTGTTACATACTCTTTCGTACCATTTCACGAACAAACTATGACGCCATGAATAAACATCATGAGGGTAAAAAAAAACGTTGACGTTACTTTTTCAGGTTTTATTGCGTATTTAGGGTCATATCACCACGTTACAGCAATGAAAATAGGCTTAACTGAAGCGCAATTAAATTATCTTTCATTTGGTCCTGCTACCATCTTTGTAGGTGCCTTGATTCCAGAGGAGTAGAGGTACAAACACACAAACACCCACGCACGTATACGACTTTAAAGATGTAGACTAGCCACATCGCTCGCTTTGCTCGCTCTGTTGACGTCATCTCGCTTCGCTCGAGGAGGTTTGTATGAACAAACATCGTGACGGGAAAAAACTTTGACGTTATTTTTTCTGGGTTTTGCGCATATTTGAAGGTAATAATAAAATCAAGTTAAGCGATGAAAATAGGCCTAACCGAAGAGCAATTTAATAATCTTTTATTTGGTCCTACTCCCATCTTTGTAGGTGCCTTGGTTTCAGAGGAGTAGAGGTACACGCACGCACGCACTTCATACGACTTTAACGACGTTGACTATTGTGTTCGCGGCGTATCTTGAGTCCTGGAAGTATTTTATGAGCGGCTACGTCTTCAAGGGGGAGCGGCTTTAATCGAAGGCCGCCAATGTAACCATATTGGATATCAACAAGGCACTCTGCTACCAAAAACGTACAATCGATTATCTGTCTTCGTTCTGCAGCGAACTCAAGATAGGCCGCGCACACTTTAGCCATATCGCTCGCTTCGCTCACTCCACTGGCGTCGATCCATGCTTCATGTCATTTCTTTGATTCCAAGAGCATCACAAAATCGATAAACTGATTATTTCGAAGCAAACTCATTGCAATTGTTGCTCACAGTTCGTTCATCACATTCCTCACCACGTCTGCATTTCACCTACATGATTCAAAACATACGATTTGTTTGTTTGTTTGCTCGTTTGTACGTCTTCATCTCCAGAAGTAATCCCCTACGAAGGTGAGAGGTGAAAGGGCAAAACACACATTGAAAAGGTTTAGTTTACGTGGAAATTGCTCGCTTTGCCGCTCAATCCACGCACCTCCGTGTTTCAGAAACGCGAATGTGTGACACCCCTTTTAAAACCAGGTTTACCGATATGATTTTCCCATGCATGAAGCCAGTTGATGCAAAACCAATTTTAAGATTTGTATGTGGTATGTTGCAAAATACGTCGTCCTTTTATGGTCATTTTTTGCATGCCTTCTTTTGTAGATCATCTCAGTACGTAACTAATAGATTCAAGACGGTTTGTTTGTCACGAATTTCAACCTGTGCTTGAACAAACTGTGACGTCAAGAACAAACATCAGGAGGGTAAAAAAAAAAAACTTTGACGTTATTTTTTCAGGTTATTTAGCGTATTTGATGGTCATAATATCAAGTTAAGGCGATGAAAATAAGCCTAACCGAAGAGCGATTTAAGTATCTTTCGTTTGGTCCTACTCCCATCTTTGTAGGTGCCTTGGATCCAGAGGAGTAGAGGTAGACGCACGCACGCACACACACACGCATGCACGTCACCACACGTCTTTAATGATGTAGATGCTGCCAATGTGACAAAATTATAGACCAATACCTCTGACCTGCATGCCCTGCAGAATTGCAGAGCATGTGATTCGAAACAACATAACGACCTTCTTACTGACAAATGGCCTATTATCTAATGACCAATTTTGGTTTATACCAGGAAGAACTATGTTTTCCAACTATTTCAGTTTCCTTATAACTGATATACGACCACAGAAATTAGTGATTCGTTGATGTTGTCATAATTGATTTTGGTAAGGCATTTAACTCGGTACCATACCGTTCACTGTGTTATAATTTGGCTACTTCTAGGAAATATTTTTCAATGGATTACAAATTCTTAACAAATAGAACAAAACAAGTTTGTGTGGAATCAGCTGTTTTTCGTGAAATTTGTGTTACTAGTGGCATACCTCAGGAGTCCGTCTTGAGGCCTCTATTATTTCAGATTCACATAACGACCTCAAAGCTTATTTAGGATTGAACAGTGTCACAGCACGGTTTAGCCATCTTAATATGTTGATCTCTAAAGCAAATGGAACAAGGTCCTGGTTGGTAAGAGTAGTGTGAGAACTGAGAAACTATCAAGCTCTTTCAACAACGAAGGGATCTCCTCACGACAAAATCTCAGAACCCACCATTCTAATAAATTTCCCGGTTCATATACCTGGGTTTGTCCCTCTCCCTTACCAGACACGTGTATTGTTGCATATAAAACATCGAGTTAAGTTTAGAATTGAAACAGTCTATCTTTACTATCATTAATTTCCTGCAGATAACGTAACAATCAACAAAAAACACTAAAAAAAAGAATATATCGTATAAAATTCAAAATTCCTTTGTGTTTAAGGGGAATATAAATTTTAACGTTGTTTATTAGGAATCCATCCTCACCTAAGTAGTTAACATATCTTTGTATTGGCAGCAAATCTAATATTCCTCTACCAGTGTGTATTTTTCGTGGACCAGGTATAATTGTTGCGATTTCTCATGAATGTAATTTTTTTGTTGTTGCTTTCATTACAGAAATATTGTTAAAATTGGCGTTCCTAAAAAAAAGTGTTTAATTTTCTTGCAAATTACTGCTGTAATTAACCTATTAAATTCAGAATACTACCACCATAGAGTAACAAGACTATTTTACGTATATTACATTTTGCAGAACCATCCTTGTATACACTATGGGAGATTAATCAGCAATGGACAAAATCCCCAAGCGCCGAAGAGAAAACTGTTTAGATACTCGTCTGAGGCGCTTTGTGAAGTCAGTGATAAGAGAAGACAATAAAGTCAACAATCTTACTTTCTTTGAATTCATTTCAAAGAATGACCATCACATCATCTTAAAAATAGTCTGGAGCATTGTGTTTGCCGTTTGTTTGTCCCTTCTGACCTACCAAACCTACAAATGCGTAGATTATTATTTTAGCTATCCCGTCACTGTTGATGTTTTCATTCAAGAGAAACTCTACCAGAAATTACCGGAAATCACCATTTGCTATAACGATCCTGAAGGCAGAATTCGGCTTAGCAAGAAACATGATTTACCATACGAGTGCCCGGACTGGAAAGAATTTTTTCTGCACCCTTCCAACGTAACTATGGAAGAGCTGTGGAAACATATCAATACTTCTGGATCAGTATATTCTGCTAAGATATTTAATGTAAGTACTGCATACTCTAAGTTTGGGAAGCATTAGTATAAAGCAGTGAAGATTCACAACAGTAAATATTAAAAAAAATGTTTGGAGGGTATTCTGAGTGAAGCTGAAGTGTAGTGAACAACTTAAGCCAAATATAACTGATTAAAAAAAAAAAAAAAAAAACCTTGCTTGGTCAAAATCATTGTCATTTTAAACATTGTCATCCATACTTTTGTGAAGGTTGTCATACGTCATTATTTTGCTACGCTTCAGAGCTGCTGTTTCGGGATATTAAAATATTTTTAAGTATATTTAAAAAATATTTAATAGGCTCACACCAAGAGGCATGTAGTAAAGCATTGCACATGGACTTTATTTTCCAAATTTTCATCCAAATTTTCATTAACGACGAAAGTACGTTTTCAAGAAATTAAACAACAAAGCTCCTGAAAGACAGGCTCTATTTGCAGGAGCTTTATTATTTCATTCATTGAAGACATTTACATTTTCACATGACTAA
>JAHWFP010088202.1:0-47165 GCA_023313725.1 Lithobius niger | reverse complement strand
TCGACGGCCGCCATTGTGTTTGTAACCATCGTGGATATCAACAAGGCACTCTGCTGCCAAAAACGTACAATCGATTATCTGTGTTCGTTCTGCGGCGATATCGTTCGTTCTTGATAGGCCACGCACACTTTAAATAATGTATTTACCATCTAAAACCTTCAGCCTTTTTAACATAAAACTGGTAAATTGTATGAAAAAAAATTCCTTCCTAAAATTACGGTAAATAGCCTGGAAAATGATTTCATCTACCCTGGAATACCTGGGGAAACTCAGGGAAATTGATTTCAGTATTTTGGTGGGAAACCTGATACACCTTTTTGCCAAACATCGGTATAAAAGCATGAAAATGTCCCTTTGATAAAATTGAGGGTGATTTCGAAGTGTCTGGGCACTGGCGTGCAGGGGGGAAGGGGGGGGGGGGACCGCCTCTTTCGCAAAATGCCTTTTTTATGAAAAAAACGTTCTTTTTGTGCCAACATTTGCTGTGGTTTGGTGGTGCCTCAGAAAGAACGTAAAGTACTCGAAAATAGGCACAAAAAAACCTGAAAGGGAAAAAGGCGAGATAGGGGCAGAAAAAGGATAAAAGAGAGCAAAATAAGAATAAAAATAAAAAAGCCCCCCCCCCCCCAAAAAAAAAAATGGCCACTAAAACTGATGTGGCCTTTAACCAAAAATAGCACCTGCCCACTTTGGGGTCTGTGCACGCTACTGCATCTGTGGAATTTGAGTTTTTCATTTGAGATTACTACCTTCATTTATTAGGATAACTTGAAAAATTGAGTTGTTGCAACTTGCTTTGTCGACTTTGTTAATTCAATCGTCTAAAAATGGCCCTTTAAAAAAAAAGATTGTCAGTGGCTCCCGGCTGGGAAACTAAAAATCGCCATTTCTGTCTGACGTTCTGTAGAGATCGAGTTTGAAAAACCTGCCTTGTGTGATTCAAAACGGAATCAAGAAGGTAGTAGGCCGTATTTATACGAGAAAGCATTGCCTTTTACTTCCATAAAGTGAAGCAATTGCTTCGGGTTATATTCATAAAAAAAGTGAAGGAAAAGGTTTTGCTTTTAGGCTGAAGTGCTTGCTTCGAAGTTAAGTAGAAGGTTTCACTTGTTTCGTATTCATAAAACGAAGTAGTTACTTCAAACTTGAAAGATTTGCTTCCAGAAAAATGCATCTAGTCCGTAGCAACTTCTTTGCTGAGAATCTCACTTTGCCAAGGTCGAACCTTCATTTGCGGTGTGTGTGTTAATTCGCTACGAGAGCATTCGCAAACCATGTAATACTTTTTTCTAGCAATTTAAACCCCCTCCCCTTTGAAACACGGGATGGGCCCCGACCTTAAAATACGTATAGGCTAATATTTTCTTCCTCTCCGCCCACCACCAATTGTATAGTTTTTTTATGAGTTCGTTTTTATAAGACGTCTTGGGGCGTAATGACCAGTGATTTTGAAAAATAATTTCAGCCTTAACCTGGGAAAGCACTGACTGGATTGACATCAACATCATTTTTTTCCCTCGGCAGTAGTCGAATGGGTTTGTTCCCTGTTTTATTTTCATCAGTTTTACGTTTCATGTTGTTAAACTTTTTCATGAAGGCTTTACTATTCATCTCTTTTCCAAAGAACGTCATATATTCATGCACACTGGAAATTAAAGCTTTATTTTTCTTAGCTTTCATTGAAGGCAGTTGCGAGTTTTCCAGGATATCCACGTGTTCGAGGACCTTGTCTGCAATGCTCATTTCGTGGGTGGCATCTTCCACCTCCATGATTGTGTTCACTTTCACTTACTGACGATATTTTTCCCCTCTTATACACAACTTCCCCAAATATTTTGTACTGGACTGATCAACACGTCAATTCAGTTGTCGACACCGAAACAAATGAAGCAACTGAACGCTCGCGTCTTACATCCACACTGCAAGTTAAGCACGTTTGAACCGCGCACCTTTAGTACCTTTTACTTCTTTCATTTGAAGTACTTACTTGCAAGGAAAAGGTGGAGAATATGACTACCAGATGAAGCAAAACCTTTTACTTGGTACCTGTTACTTCCGAGAGCTACCTTTTATATACTTCTGCCTTTTATTACGAAGTAAATGCTTCATTTTTATCAATGTGTCTACTGCAAGACTTTCTGAAGTATGCTTTACCTGATTGTCAGATTTAGTTTTCAATAAACCACACACGGATATTTATCGGTAAGGCGTCATTTTCGCGTATTTGCCTATCGGACGAATATCACCAACTAATCGGAAAACCACTTTTATCAAAAAATAGTTTTCGTCTCTATTTCTTACCAATATTTTTATAGGATTCAAAAATATACAGGGAATTTTGGATCTTTCGGTAGATTAGTGGGATACTAAATTAGCTCTAACTTTCTAATTGCAATTGAACAATTGAAGTTTCGTAAACGGTAGTAATTAGCCAATCATATTTTTATTAGGTTGATAATTGGACAAATGCTATTATCACACCATTTTTGCATTTTATTTCTGCCATGCTGAAAGATCTAAATTTATTCAAACATTTAACTGTTCTGTATTAATGCAAATTAAAATCATTACTGTGATTTTAATAAACTCATAAAAAGGTTTTAGTTGCTGTCTTATAATCATGTAATTCATAAACACAGACGTTGCTTGAACTGTAGAAAAATATCAAACGGTGTGCCCATAGAAAAATTTCATACCCTAGTTTTGGTGGTTAATGGCTGATTCCTTACCAGTCTTTTAATTTCCGATCAATTTTGTTTTCTTTCATTCCTTACTTTACTGATCTACAAACCCAGTTTTGAGATTACTGGTGTCGTATTTTAATAGTTAAATAATTGGCCGACATCTTGCAACATAACGCACCACGGCCACGTGGGTTAGGCCTAACGCTTGACACTTTTAGGCCTAACCGGAAATCCTTGCCGAACGACAGGAAGGCTGGCTGGAGGCGATCTCTACGAAAGCATCCAGCTAGCCCAGTCACTTGAGTCAGTTTTTGGCCGCCGCTGTTTCAGTGGTTCAGTCAGCCTCCCGTAAGTTCATTGACACGTGGTTCGGTCCGCGTGCCTTGAAGGCCTAGAATTCGTTAAGTTCCGGAGGCACTCCACAAGAGCAAACAAGGAACCTCGTGTCTACTTCCTCCCCACCTCCCCTCCCCCCTCTCATCCCCTCTATCACCTCACCTTCAGACTACGTCATGAATGACATCAGATAACTTCAGTAGGTCCTTGGTTACAATGGTGACCGTTGTCTCCTTGTTGCCAGGTTTTAGCCTGAGAATGAGCGAAAAGTCGCCGAAGTTCGCGTTCACTCCACACATCCATGTTTGTAGACCGTCCTTTAGCAAGCGGAAATGGTCCATCGGTCAGGTTGCCATGGAGCTTGGCTGAATAAACATCTGTGATAAATGCGTATTTACTGAGAATAAAAGGGCGGATTTTTTTCTTTTGTAGATTCATTCGGGTGACCCTTCCACTTGAGGGAACCTTGAGAATTGTGAGAAGAAACGGATACGCCCTAATTTTTGTTCGCGGACAGTTTAACCTCCCTAAAATGTCAACGTGGTACGCCGTTTTGAACTGAAGTGTCAAAATTTGGGAGTGTTGTGGGTGGAACAAATTTGATAAGAGAATTTTTAAAAAAGGCGTCCATAACTCTGATGTATTGGTTGAATTAGTGTATGGTCTTCAGCAGAAAGGGACATGACGCATCTAATTTTAGGTATCCGCTGTCCGTTTTATGTTGTCTTTTGGTCATTGCGCACATTTAACGACTGTTTAATTGACCGAAAGTATTCTTTACAAAAGGAATCAGGAATACAATCCAAACAGGGAAACTCGTACCATAGAAATAACGGGGCCGCAGGCATTTTTGATCGAATGGAGCCCTTGTCACCGCTGTGACCTTTAGAATGGGTCCAGTGAGTCGTTCGTCTTTATGGCAGTGGAGAAGCGGACGTATTGATAAAGGCGTTATGGCAGTTTTCTGCACCGGGTTGGGTTGCCATTTCCAAGCCGGATCATGCCACTACACGAAACGTTAAGTTCATTACTGTAGGCCTACTGCGTTATTTCTTGATTATATAAATACGGATGCAGACCTATTTACGTTGCCTTTTGGACGTAAATGTCAGACTGCCTGAGCGGGAATTGAATCCACGACCTTTGAAACCAAATACCGAGACCCTTTCGTGAGCCATACTGACACGGCTCAGTGGTAGGACCTCGGCCTTTGGTTTCAAAGGTCGTCGGTTCAATTCCCCGCTCAGGCAGTGTGGCATTTAAGTCCAAAAGGCAGCGTGAATAGGTTTGCATCCGTGTTTATTCAACCCTTCTGGATCCCATTTGGCTCTCCGTCCTGTTTAACGTTATTTCAAGGACATGATTTTCGCTGTTATATATTATTTACATTAGTTATGCAAATTTTTGAATATTTTACGACTAATGAATTTAACATCTTGGAAGCTCTTATCCACACATTTCTCCTCAATCCACAAATAAGGCAGAGCACGTGTGTGAGTAAAATTTGAAAGATGAAGTATTTTTCAGTTAAGTAGCTCCTTTGCGTTATTTTGCTTTGATGGCACACAAAAAAATTACTGGTTTCCCACTGGTTTTGTAGCGAACTAACACAGTAAGATCACTGATTGTAGTACTGATTCTTCAATTCAGTAGTTTTAGTGACTGAAGTGTAATATTAATAATAATAAATATTAAAAGTGTGTTGCAAATTTGCAACAGGCCTGGAATGGACCATAAAACCCACTTGACTTCCATTCATAAAAGCCACTTGACTTCCAGCCATAAAAGCCACCAACTTCCTGCCTAAGCTAAAAAGAAAAGCATTAAAATAAGGGTTAAAAGCTTCGGTGTGCACCACATGTCCAATGATAGAAAGGGGAAATACGGGCAAGGGAGGAAGGATGGGGTACGACTGCTTTGCCACCAAGGTTAGACCTGCCAGGGATGATTAAGTCCCCTATGGCATCACCAGTCCTAAGAAAGGTAAGCAGGGGAAAAGGAAGGTACGTACTACATGCAATAAAATCAAAATGTAAACTTGAAATACAAATTAAGTACAATGATAAAATACAAACATAGATCTGAAACAACCGATATGGGCACACACAAAAAGATAGAACAATGATAGCAATTTTTTAAAATCAATGGCCACGAAAACCCGAGTCACTATGAAGACAAGAGTGTAAAAAAATGAAACATAATCATTGTGGGGAAAATAAAACACCCTCTGAAGTTTTGCCCACTTTACCTACTCTTCACCAATACCAGTAACTTTAGGGAAGTTCAATTTTTGATTTAGCAAAACAATGCGATATAGTAATTGCAATTTGAGTGAAATGTGGTAAACATTTTTTAGTCCTGCCCTGCACCTTCCTTTGACCAAAAAAAAAAAATCAGGGAAAAGTGTCAGTATTGATCTGGAAAACGTGGAAAAATGAGGGAATTTCATCGTGAGATTTTGAACGCCACCCTGTTAATAATAATACATATTTTGTAGGACAGATAAACCAAAATTATACATCAACATCTCATTTTTTAACAGTTCGTCCAATATACACATAATCAGCGTCGTGTATGCTGGTTTATACGTTTTATTTCATGGAAATCCAGTCCAAGATATCCGGCTGCTATACACGATTTCAATTTATAGAAACAAGCAGATCTATATATATTTCTACTTGCAAACTGCAGGCCATGGAGGACACGTTTTCGGCATTCTTCAAAATTCCATGATTTCGACGTTTTATACCAAAAGAGAGACCTTGTAAGGACAGCATCAAAATGAAAAGGCTGGAAAATGAAAATCCGCGGTTTATGTCCCCGCCCTCGTCCTCCACGCTCCGTCTTCTCAAACTTCGTATTTCTCTGCGATCGTTTTCTGGAATAATAATAAAAAAAAAAAATGGTTGGAAACGTAACGGAACGAGCGCCACCATTAAAAACGTATAAAACGTCTCCCTAGACGACAATAAAACGGTTCACAAGCCCAGTTGCAAGAACCGGATGTGGCCCACAAATTCTTATTAACGTCGGCTTGATGCCACTGGGCCAATGTTTTGCTTCACGAATTCTTTCGAATTTTTTATATATATTTTTTTCGGCTTCGGAACTTGGGAAGTTACGTTAAGAGTTGAATGTTATTGGAGACACGAACACCAAGTTATTGCAATACTATAAATGTAAACAACACAGATCTAACACCTTCCTAACACATTGAGAGATTAATTTCGGACCTCAGATGTTGAATATCTGCCACTCTAGCGATGTAGCCCCGATGACGTCATTTGTGACAACTCCACTGCCTAAGGTCTTCATGATGTCATTATGTAATAGCCCAGTGTCTCTTCAAGTTAACATTCATTAGTAGTGATGATTAATTTCGATCAATTGTGACAATATGTGACATACAAGTTATCTGTGATGAATGTACTTTACCATTTGTACTGGCTCGAGCTTGCTTGGTATTCTGCCTGTGCCCCCAACAAGTTTTTTTAACCAAAAAAAGGAATATTCCACCACGATCCTCCAAACAGCCCGCATCACAAGGTAATTTCGGGCAAATTAATTAGAATTATTTTCCTTTTTGCTCTTAGCCCCGAACTTAAATTCAAACCAGAATATTCTAGTGGCTTGTGTACCACTGCTACCCCGTTGTAATTCAAACTCATACTAAAACCAATTTGTAATCCAAAAACCGCATCAATTGCTTCCAACCCCAATACGCGTAGAATCAATGGCATTCCATTTAAGACCTTAGGCCTAGGTTAAAGTCGCCCATGTAAGTCAGGCGAATCCGAGCTTACTAACGCTCCGAATATAATAAAAAAATCAATTAAACCGAAATACGACTATTAGCCCCATTTCCACCAGCTTAGCCAAATTTGGAATTCACCGCCACCTGGTTAAGAGCATCCATCCTCCCGTTTGCAGGGTCCATGTAAGGGCGCGTTTACGCACCAACTCGCTTTTGCATTGTCGCAGCTGAAATTTAATCGCGATGGCAAAGGTGTCGTTGCCATGGTAACAACGCTTCTTGGATTAGCTGAATTCGACATCGTTTGATCAAATGCTTACAGTCTTATAATTCGTGACAATAAGATAAAGAATTACTCCGACGTAACGATTTTCCCAATCGCTTCTGAACTCACGTATTAAATGTTTTCGCTGCGAGCCCACAGAGCTAAATCCGCCGCCATGTTAGAATTTCAGATGATTTCTAGCTTCTAGCTGCGAAAAGGCAAAGACAATTGCTTTCATAAACGCACCCTAACAGTTAACTCCTGTCCCGCAACTGTGGTGTTGACGTAAGAGCTGCAGTCCGGAGCCAGAAATCGCCACACACCATCCTGACACAGATCGTACCATACCGTATCAAGCCATTACAATCCTGAGCGTGGCCACGCGTCGAGCACGTTCGATTTCATACTTAGGAAAACCGGCGTGTGGCTAGTCATGTTTTTTTTCCCTTTCTGACTTCCGCATTCGGCCCACACTACAATTAACGTGGTACCCCTCTTGATCAGTCCCACCTCCTCCTCCCCTCCCTCCCCGAGGCTTGCCGCCATTATTATTTTTTTTTCGTTTGGGAACATGGAGTGCGTTTTGTAGCATGGCTCCCTCACTGTTGGATTTCGACGTCTTAAATAAGGCATGCTGTGCGGTAACGAACTACAATTTTAAACCTGCCCAAATTTGCGCGGATAGATTCGGCCCAGTTGGCCACAAGTTACTGTTACCTGTTAAATCAGCTTGCACTGTTCGCTTCATTTCTTACCTGTGAAATCATTAAGGGTCGTAGATTTGTGGGCAGGTGGGGGACTTGAAGGGAGAAGGGGTGAGGGGAACCGCTGTCCCTCCGGACGAAGCTGAACAGGGCTGAAATGGTTCAAGAATATTTTAGTACATGTTTTCTTTTTTAATATATGTTTTTAAGATTATGATTTTTCCTCAATAAATGTAACCTGCAATTAAACGCAATAACCCAATAATGTTCGTAATAAAAAGGAAAGTGAGCCAGTTTTTCTATGCTCCGTAGTCTCTTCCTTTTTCCCTGTTTGCAAGCCTGACTTGTCTTTGTGGTTTGAAAGTTGTTTTGACAGTTTTGTGTTTTGGTATTGTCGTTGTGTTTTGACAGTTTTTATCGAATGAGTGGGTGTGTGAGGGGGGAATTGGGGTGTGTGTGTGTGGGGGGGGGGGGGAGGGGGGGAAAACTGTATAATGTGTCAGAGTCATAAAATTCCAGTTTACGGGAGGGGAGAGGGCTTAAAGGTAATCAATGCTTCCCCCACCGTAAAAAACCCCAACAACTTAGTTTTAAAACATCATGATTGAAACATAATGATGATGCATCTTAGGTTTCTAACAATATGTCATACATTGTAATTATACCATATTAGGTTCATGTGTCCTATTCGAGTGCTGCTTGGTTCGCTTTTGATGTTGTAACAATCGAATATTTCGTTCACTAAACATAACCAGATCAAGTAAATAAGAGAAGAGCCAATGCACCAAATTAGCTGATCAAGACGGTTAACCTTGGCGGCCCTTTCTTGTGTTGATGATATCACTACTTTATAAAGTAGACTCTTTCTGGAAACATGGTGGCTTCATCAAGGTGGCTTCGTTTTGAGTGTGTTTCTTCTACTTCGTACGTCAGGATTGAAAAGCTTACCAAACACTCTTAATATAGCAAATATATACACACTAGCTGTTCCCGGCGTAACAATACGCCTGTCTAGTAGGAAGCCGTGTTGTGACACTGCCTCGCTGTCGCACTGCCTCACTGCCGCATTGGCTATTTTTTCTGTTGGGGCCCAGAGTTTATACCCCATCGTTTTCTATCAACAATACATGCCGAATGTTTCGTTTGTTACCGATTGCGTTACCTGTCGTTCGCCCGTTTTCATTGATACCGTGCAAAGAATTAACTCACTTCGTCCATTGCTACCGTGTAAAGAATGAAGTTGTTTCCCCTATGTCAATGCTGCCGTGAAAAGAATGAACATGCTTTCCCTGTCGCAGCTATTTGCTTCGTTTTGATCAGTGTGTCATAATAACTGCCATTTCTGTCCGCATTCCAACACGATTCCAGCTATATGTATATACAGTATAGCGAGGATCGTGATGAGAGGAGGACAGAGGTGGCAGTTTCTACTATACATATTTCGGTTTGTTCAAGTAAGAACTGTTACATAAACAGAAACAAATACTCGACGTCTAATGGCAGAATGGCGTACATTCAGAGGAGGATAATAAAAAAAATGCCGACCGAACACACAGTACTTACCAAAAAAAAATAAAAAATAAAAAAGAGAAATACTCGGAGAAAAAAAAATAAAAGCACTTCACACATCAAACGTGGGGAGCTTACGTTGCTGAAAGCTCTTGCCAATTGCTGTCAGAATGGTGTTTCAGCTGATAAGCGGGCTTCAAAGTGCTTCCTGAATGCGTCCCCGGCCAGTTTGGCGATTGTGTTGCCTGGCTAGGCCTACCTCAATGTGGAAGTTATAGGGAAAAACTACAGCTAACGGTTAGACTTAAAGGTTATGCGCTCAAAAACTGTTTAAATGGCTACCGCTCAGTTTACGTGTCATCCTCCCCATAATGCAACTTGAAAGAACAAACTGAAGATCTGGTTGTTTGAGAGTGACGTTTGGAAGGAATTGTGGTGGTTTTGATTGCTGTTGACTGGCTTTGATTGGATGTTTGCTCTGCCGAATTTTTCTTTATGGGCTTTTGATTCCTGATTTGTGCTATTTTTTGTGATTTTGTTGCCAATTCTGTGAGTTTTTTAGTCCTCGGTTGGTTGATCTACTTGATTTTTTATTTTGTAGTTAGCTTTTTCTTGCGCATTTTCGTTCTGTGTTTTTCCATTTACTGGCACAGCTCACCAGGTTCCCTCATGGTGAGCTTTTTTTTTACTGTAAATAAATTTAAAAAGATATACTTTTTTTTCTGGGGGCAAATTTTACGTCCCCCCCCCCCTATTTACGATTCCTGCCAGAAAATGTAGGACCACTTCACTTTTATTGTACGAATATTTTTCTTGCTTTACGCAATCTACGGCTTTTTAAAAAACGTCTTCAGAAAACAGCGAATAATCTAATCTTTCCAAGGATTAAGTTGACGTTTTGGTGGTGGCGAAATGGTCTTTTATGGTGCAGATACCATAACGCCATACTACTGGCCATGACACTAGCATCTGGAGAGATAGCTACAAGGGGCACTAGATTGAAACGGACGGGAAAACAATGGTACAGTTCCGGTAAAAAAAAAACGCCCTTTTTCGTTATATCGAGGGTCGTAATAACAACCACGGAGAAATTCAGTTATCTCGAAAACTACTGGTCGGATTTTCATGAAACAAAGACTGAAATACTTATTAGATTGTCTACTGTATTTCCATCCTTATTAAATACTACGTTAACTGACTGAAAATAATTGGACGAGCGAGAAAAACTTAATGATATCTGATACCTTGAAAACTGGTGGATGGATTTTCATGAAACAAAGACTGAATTGCATATTATATTTTGTTGCTTAACATTGCACGTCATACGTATACAAATATAGCATGCATCATAACAATTAATCCAGTTTTGATTTTACGCAATTCTTTCCAGTAGTTTGAGATATAGTAATAGTTATCAACTTGTGTTGCTCGCTCGGCCAGTTATATTTGGATACTTACCATTTCATGTAATACGCATAGAAATATAGCTGATATCATAATACGCAGCCCATTTTTTGTTTCATTCAATTCTGCCCAGTAGTTTTCATAATATCAACATTTTCGTTTAGAGTCACATACATTAATCCTCCACTCTTCCGTATAACGAAGGCGTTTTTTTTTTACCGGAACTGTACTTCTAGTCCAGGCAGTGCTGTGAGATACGTTTTCTTAGGCCTAAAAAAAAGTTGTATTCTCCGATCCCTTATGCTGCGAGGTTGTAAATTGCAAAAGATGAGATTCCACTCGCTAAAAATTTCAGCAACTGCCAGCAAATCGACAAAAATCGCACGTTTTAGGCCTAAGAAATCCGCTCCAACATCATTGGCTTCAGTAAGACGCCCTTCTTTTCCCCCTGCAGTGCCCTTTGCAGCTAGCACAGATACCGACTCCAGCATAGAGTTATATACAATAACATGACGTTATTGTCACTGCTTTATCGTTTGTTACCGATTGCATTACCTGCCGCTAGCACGATTTCATTGCTACCGTGCAAAGAATGAAGTCGTTCTCCCAATTGCTGCCGTGAAAAGAATGAACATGCTTGTCCTATCGCAACTATTTGCTTCGCTTTCATTAGTTTGTCATAAAAATTGAATTATATTGTATTCTATAAATGTGCAGGTTCACCTAAAAATCTGTTGGTCCTCGGCTGTAGTGGGCTGCAGATCTTTCAAGACCAGCAATTAACTCGTACATGTTGATTTTTATACAGTTCGGCCATTTTTTGGGTTAAATGCTACGTTTAACATGTGCGTTGATTATTTATTCATAATTTTACCAAGGCATCGAATATTTATGTTTTCTCCCCTTTCTTTTTCTTTCCAGTACGAAGTGAAACAACGAACGAATGCAACGAACGAACAGAATTCGCGTGTAGGAGTAATACGTCAATATGTGTACCACTCGAAAGGCTACGTGATGGGACGATAGACTGTCCCGACGGGTCAGACGAAGGTAAGAAAACAGAATCTGTATTTTTTGAAGACTGACGATGTCAGTTAGCCGTGTTGTGCCATGTTTCAGTGACGGGTGGATTCGAATCCGAGTCATGCCATTCGGTGAGGCCACTACAGACGTAGCTAAGGGAATTCTCCCTTGCGAACAATCGAAGCCGGCAAGAGCATGTCACGTCGTGCGAGTACAATGGTTTTAATTCGATTTAGCCTGTAAAAATTTAGGAGATAACGTAACTCCGTGTCGTACAATTCTGGCGCCCCAGTTTACAAGCTTAAAACCGAACTGGCTTCAACAAGTTACTACTGCTTGTGAACTCAGCATCGCAAATCATACGAATGGGGTATCCAATTTGTCATCGGGAGCTCGTTGGGTCAATTCACAGTCACGTCATCTGCATGAAATTTGCATCGTCATTTCATGCAGATGACGTGACTGTGAATTGACCCAACGAGCTCCCGATGACAAATTGGATACCCCATTCGTATGATTTGCGATGCTGAGTTCACAAGCAGTAGTAACTTGTTGAAGCCAGTTCGGTTTTAAGCTTGTAAACTGGGGCGCCAGAATTGTACGACACGGAGTTACGTTATCTCCTAAATTTTTTAAAATACTGACCCCTGTGTTGGACCCGGAATCACAGTAACTCCGGATTCGTAATTTCCTTTAAAAGTGTGTGTACTTGAGAAACATCCGGAGTTATGGTAATTCCGTGTTACTATAGCCATGTCCCGGGACAAAGTCTCATAACAGCCCGAGTTGCGGTAACACCGTGTTACTGCAATTCCGGATTTGTACAATCCATTTAGTATTGATCAGTATTTAAGAAAATTCCGGAGTTAACGTGACTCGAAAAATCCTAGCCACGTTATCTAATGAATCAACAAGTCCATAAAAAGGCTTAGCTCAGCTATTTTTATCACAGTTTTTTCAGTGTTAAAGGTACATCCGCCTGCCTCATAGCAGCCACGCGCAGATCGCCTTCCACGCCTGTTACCATCGCGCCGTTTCGCGAGACTCGGCGTAGTAATACAAGATCAACTGAGATAGTAGCTGCGGTTCCTCGCAGCGAGGAACGCAGTTATTTCTCAGTTGGCCTTGGGCGTAGTAGACGAAACAGCATGAACGGAAAGACTGTGTCGTCGCAAACCGGAAATATTTTCGTATTTTATCATCGCACTTTGTAAGTTTTTAGGCTAGTATCGTATAATTTTTCTTCGGCGATCTATTGGCATAAATAATTTTAATTTTTACCGCATTATGTCTTTTAGATTTTTGATCTCATGGCAATTATTAGCAAACGGTTAAAAATTAGTACATGCACACACACAGATGTCACGTCATGGTTATTGTAAGCGCGCAAAGGATTATATAATCGCAGGATGCTGGTAAATTAGTTCCCAATATTCAACAGAAAAGCTCGTAGACGCCACATTTTAAAACGGATTTTTAGCAAGGGATTTACTAACGGTAAGTAAATAGAACTTTGGGGCCGTCCTTGATGTGGAGGATCGAGAAAAATGACGTCGGTGGGAGGAATGTACATTTAATGCTATAGAGCAGTGAAATTTGCCGTCATATTAGCACCAGTATGGGTTTTGGAGGCCATAACTACAAGGCGCACTACATAAAAATGGAGGGAAAAACAACGGAGGAGCGGATTTCTTATGCTTAAAATAACGTTGTTTTCTCCAACAACAAAAATCGCGCGTTTTAGGTCTAAATCACTCTTCACAGCATCGACTTCAGTATGACGCCCTTTTGTTTCTCTCTGCAGTGCCCCTTGCAGCTAACCCAGTAAGGCTCCAACATAGAGTTATATACAATAATACTACGTCGTGTCACTGCTCTATTGAGATTTTCTCCCTGCAGTATTAAAAATTATCCAGTTGTTTTTACAGAAATTGGTTTGGATTTGCATTCGAACCACGTATAAACAAACATACATGTTTAAAGAGGACGAACTACTACGTCAGCACGCAGTTTATAAGATGCAGTTAGGCCGTACTACACGATCGTTCTAAAAAAATCCGTCCATTCAACTTTCACAATTGCCATCGTGATTCATCGCCACGTCAAACACCATGAATGAGCGATCATTTTTTGATCAACCCGCTGAAGCAATCACATCACAAGCTATACAATTTCATTTCATGAACTTAAAAGACAGCACGAAAGAAAAGAGAGAGAGACGCCATGACCTGGGCCACCAGGATAGCAATTGCCGCCAGCAATTCATTGGTTCCTTTTTCTTTCTTTCTATCCGCTATGTGTTGGTATTTGTTTCACCTACAAAACTGGGCGTTTGGCTCTGGAGGTCACTTCCTTAATGCGTTCGACGTTGGTAACCGTAGCAACAAGGTAATAGAATTTGAGGCATGAACGAAATTAAAAAATAAAATCAAGAACTTGAGTGCATTTCAGATCCGGGATGATTAACTAATTTGGTTCAGCTAATAGCTGGAGACGATGGCTTCCTCGCATTAGTTACTAATTAAGTGCCCTTGCCGACGCGCAATGATTAATTACTGCGTCATCAAGAGTAAATATTAAAGGAGGACAATGAGGCAATTCAGCCGAATACCGTTAATAAACGTGGAGGTGAGTAACAATTAGAGATTGCCTGCTTGTTTGTTTGTTTTGTTTTCGGTTCAATCATTCAAGTTAGTCAAACATCGCAGCTGGCGAGTTGAAAGGCACAAATTTACTTACTAGAGCGGCTTGCAGAGGGCACACGAATCTTGATATTTCGACAAGTACGTCCCACTGGTCTTCATCAGACCAGTGTGATCCATTAAATCATTAAAATTGAAAAGGTAAGGCTGTCAGCAAAAGCTGAGTGCTGAGGAGGCAGCCATGTTGGAAATTGTGATGACGTCAGCTGTGAAACTTCCGCTTAGTAGCTGTGGCTGCCGCCATTAAGGCTGTGGTTTCCGACATTGGACATGGTGAGCAAATTTAGCCGCTGTAACTCAAAATTGTTGGAAATGTCTGACGAGTAGCGTAAATCACGTATGGCTACTGTTAAACTTTGATACTGTTTGGAAAATTTATCCTACCACACGCGAAAGTTTGAACTAAGTTTCCAACAGCTGTTCGATTTTATAAATTGATGTGTGCACAGTTTTTAACATGTACAAAGTTTTCATATTTGTGGCAACATTTAATATCTGTGTTACCTTTGTCTCACACCGCAGGAGTGATGACGAGTAATAGGATGTGTGTCGCACGAATCTCATTCAGGCGAGAGCATAGGTGAGGACAGGAAGTTAGGTGGCTCCCATGAGCGCCGTCATGTTTCTTCTGTTTTTAAAATTGTTGTATTAATGTGAAATTCCTATTTTGCTATTTTAGGGCTTTGCAATAATTTTGTGAATAAAATAAATAAATAGATTGCGGGATTGGTTTCTCGCGAATCTCATTCAGACGAGAGGAGTAAGTTAACTGGCACCATGTTACAAGTCGCCGGCCAACGGCGCCAGAAGGAGTCCAGAGAACAATGCATTGTTTCTTTTACTGTTGCGGACCCCTGGCTGCGCTATCAGGATGACTGAAGTCCTTGAAGATGGGTATCCATTTGCGCCAAAAGTAGAGATCCAGGTCGAAATGGTTCACTACTTTCGGCACAAATGGACACCCATTTCTCAAGAACTTCAACAATCGTTGTGTCGCACCATCCACTGCTAACGTCATCACAATTTCCAACATGGCTGCCTCCTCGACACTCAGCTTTTGCGGACAGCTTTACCTTTTTAATTTTAACACTTTTTTTTTTTACCTGTTAATGCTTTAACTTGTGTGCACCTGATGAAGACTAGTGCGAACTATTTTCGAAGTGTCACGATATGTGTGCCGTCTGCGAGTTTCGAGCAATAAATTCAAGTTAGGGAAGCTTCAGTAGCGTTTACGGCAAACCGAATTTATTTTCTTATTTTTGTCTTCTTTTATCACTGCGCAAAACTTGGGGGTAGAGGCAAATCTCGTGAGGTGGGGGTAAAGAAAAATCATGACTTTGAATCGAAATTAATTCATTATTTTTTTTCGTGATTGAAAGTACAAGGAAGGGAGAGTTTCTCAGCCTACCCTCCTGCAGCAATTTTGATAAAGGTTAGGTGAGTTTAGGAGGGTATGGGGCTTGGGGAACCGCATCTATGGATTAACCTGTTAGGGAGAGAGTCATCAGTTCAGCAAGTTGTCCCTTGAGGTCACCCGGGGTTGCACTTGTGGCTTTCTTATCACACCTTGCCCTAGGAAGCATCCTGGACCCAATTGCCTTTCCTAGTTGCCCAAAGATTGCTCTGTAAACATTCGCTAAACCGTGCGCAGTGGCTATTTGCCGTGACGTCACCATGAGTTAGCCTATGACGAACGAGAACAACGGCTGTTTGGCCGTCTGATTGGACTAGCCCAGTCACGTGATATGCACGTCACAGCAAACAGCCATGGCGCGTGGTATAGTGCTGATATAGAGCCGAGGGGTCCAACAAACCTGGAAATGGAGCACGAGGTTGGCGAACCCGAAATCAGTACATTAGATTTGAATTAGATTTCCCGATAGGTATTGATTTCCTGATTTGCAGGGATTTGCGTAGATTTGTATGGATTTGCCCAGATTTGCAGGGTTTTAGTCGGATTTGAAAGATTTGCAAGATTTTGTACAGATTTGCACAGATTTGCACAGATCTGCAAGATTTGTAAGATTTGTGCGGATTGCCAGATTTGTTCGGATTTGGAAAATTTCGCTTGGATTTGCGGATTTCATGAAGATTTTCAGACTTGACTTGCAGATCACTTAGATTTACTGATTTTCAGTGATTTATGTGGATTTGCAGATTTTACTGGATTTGCAAGCGGATTTGCTAGATTTCGTGTTAATTTGCGCTAATTTGCGACGATTTGCAGGATTTACAGCGATTTGCACATTTGCAATGATTTGCATATTTCTCTTCGATTTGCAGATTTCGCATAGATTTGCAATTTTGAAATCAGAGAGCGTACAAGATTTCAGCACTCGTCAGGCCCACGTCTAAGGCCTTATAATAATAATAATAATAATAATAATAATAATAATAATAATAATAATCATTTTGTTACCGGAGCAACGCGGACTGACTGACAGCCTTAAAACCTTATTCCTTAACCCCGCTAGTAGGAAGCTGGTTTTCACGTAACCCCTGTTTCTTGTTACATTGTCGCAACCTGCAGAGGTGCACAGAAATCTTTGCCTCAGCTGGCCTTGTATTGGTGTGCTTGGTGTTTGGCGTTCACGGTATATGTAATCAGCCGTGCACACTCACCACACTCCCACGTGAAGAAGGGTTGAAGGGCTTGAGGCTTAATGCTGGGTCGACAGCTAGTCCATTAGCGCCAACCTCAGTCACAGTAAAGCGGTCTTGGATGCTATTGCGCTACACATTACAGAGATGTTAACCAAACTTAAAATCTAGATCTTGTCGTCTATCTTTATCTCCTGAGAAAATTGAAAATCCCCGGACAGGAGGACAGAATCGTCACCCAATTGACACGCTGTGTCTCGCAGAAGGTGGAAACAATCAACAAGAACGTGACGGCCGGCAACTCCAGTTACTTTCCGGAATGATAAGGCGCTTCAAAATAAAGCACTGAGTAAGGTTGGTGTGACCCATACGCAAACGGTTGAATACATCAATGCTGATAGGTTTAGCGCCGAAGTGCCTTTAACAAATTTGCCGTAAGTAAAAGGTAGGAACAGAGCATGTGTTGATTGTGTTGATAGACCAAATTTAAACAGGAATCGCATTTGAAGTTGTTTCGTAGACTGCATGCTGCTGTAAAAACCCACGGTTGCCTTCTTTCGTTCGAAGAAATTAATTACTCTGGAAAGCTTGCATATTCAGCTTGATAAAGCAACTGGCAAACCACAGAGATTTGCAAACGTTCCGTCATTTTAATCATCCAGAAATTCGACACGTTTGTAATCCATAACGAAGAGCACAACAGTGGCGCGGATTAAAAACATGTGGCTATAGAGAAACCAGTCAAGCGTAATGCTTAGCTTAAGGGAACAAAAATGCATATAGTTATTATGTATCGCTTGTAAACATGTTTTGTTCAATTTTCAACTAATTTTTTGATCCAACTTTACACGCTCCAATTAATTAAGCTTTTCTCTTCTATTAGGGTTTCATTTTTTCCCGTTTCTTCGCAAATTAATTTCGAAACGCCAACAACGATAAGCATATTCGCGCAATATGACAAACCACTCCACAGCGCAAACAACGTGCACGATCTGTTTGCATTAATTTTGAGCAAACACAGAATGAAGCCAGTTTGATGTTTGTTCCGAGTCGGCGAAAGGCGCGCAGTGTCTGATGGAGAATTTCAGGCGAAAATGAAAGCAACTAGACGAGAAATCAAAACCCTTGAAAAGACTCGTAACGGAAAAATTTCGACATTAGAGGAGGAGAGAAAGTTAGCATTAAAGGACCATGACATAGATTTTGTGCTGCGTATAGTACCTACGCAACAATGTCGAAACAAAAGGAGTGATGGGAACATGTTGGTACAATAGGTACGATACAACAATTTCATTACCGCATCACCGCAAGGCGTTTCGAAAGGTGCTATTTTTAACTTCGAACATGCCGATATTGTTGTCGACTATGAAGCCAATAATTCGGACTCAAGAGCCGGTAACAGTTGCTCAAGTGTAGCCAGCTGAATGGTAGCGCCTGCCAGACACTTAAGGGGGCAACGGTTTCCCATCGCCTTCCAATAGGCTATCCTGTGTTTTTGGCACTCGATCTGGCTGTTGAACGGATTCTTAACCATCTGGGCATACATCTTATCGTCTTCAGTGATTGCACGAGTACTCTCGAGTCCTTGGCATCTTACAACCTTCGGAACCCCATGACACAGAAAATCTAAACTTGGCTTTCCCACTTGCCTGGCCAGTGGAAGACTATGATTTTCTGCTGGATCCCGGGCCATGTTGGGATAGCCGGGAGTGAAGAAGCTGCTGCAGATGTGAAAGTGGCCTTTCTGGTCCTCTCGAAAGGGATCTCAGCATTGTTCTCTCGAACATCTTTCCAATTTTTCTTCTGAGGTTGCATGCTGCTTGGCAAGCCTTCCAGGACAAACAAGTCAGCATTAAGTTGCGAGCTATAAGAGGCACTGTCCAGGTTTGGCACTCATCTTGTCGCCGCACTCGCCGAGAAGAGGTGGTGTTGGCCTGTTTACGCATTGGTCATGGTCACACCAACCTACACATTGTTTCCTTTTGAGAGGGGAAATTCCCTACTGAATGTTATTATTGTCATCGGCCACTTTTGGTCCATCATGAACTCGTAGAATGTCACTATTTTGATGAAGCTTGTCGCTGTTTCCATCTTCCACGAAACTTAGCGCATCAATTGGGCGATGACTTTGTCCTCCTGTCCGGGGTTTTTCAATTTTTGCAGGAGGTACAGAGATGATAAGATCTATATTTAGGGTTTGTTTAAGATCTCTATCTAATGTGTGGCGCAGTGGCAACCACTGCACTGTGTCCGAGTTTGGCGCTACTGATCTATAGCTTTAGACGCGCCATTAAGCCTCAATCCCCATTCCATGTGGTTGCAAAGTGACCCAAGGTAATAACATGCAAGTCAAAATCGATTCATTGCTTCTTAAGTTTATCGTTGCTACACACGTATCAATGTAATAAGAAGAAAGATGCATGGTGGGAAATTAGCCGTGAACGTTATTAGGGCAGATATCGGAAATTCTTGAACGCTCACGTGGGATTGTAAAAAAAGGTAGGCCAAGGAAAAATAAATGCAATCAAGCATGTGATGGCCATCTTCCTCAATTTTTCTGTTTCACTGAAACATCCCATTGTTTGAAACTTACGGGTGACCTCCGTTTCCGATTATTCATGTTTTTTTTTATGGAATTTTAATTCGATCAGCCTTGACATTGTGATTTCTAAGCCTACTTCCATTATTATTTTGTCGTGTTCATTCATGCTAAACTGGGTTTAAAAGACAGAGGGAAAAAAATCTCAAGCTCTAATTTATTTTCTATTATGTCGTTTTTGAACATAAATCGCTAGGTTACGATTGTTCGTGTGATTGAGAACATCATAGCGGTTTAGTAGAGCGTGTTGGTGGTCGCGAGCATCAAAATCATACTTGAACGAATTGTTTTTAAAGTTTGTTTTTGGTGAGAAAAGTGTTTATTTGAACAGCATCCAAAAATTAAGAGAACGAGTAATTGTTTATTTTAGCATTCAACATCAACAACCCTAAAAAAAAAAAGCGTACCATTGCTAGCGTAACAATGGTGGACATATAGAGGGAGTCGAACCGATTTTTTTTATGGTTCGGTTTCCAGTTACGGTTCGGTCTTTTTTTTCCGGTTCGGTCACGGTTCGGTTGTAACAATTTTTTTGGGTCGTTGTATCTAGTTACTGTTTTAACTGGTTTTACGGTTAAACCGGTAATTAATGATTAAACAATTAAACTGACACTTAAACTTTATTTCAATATTACTTCAACGTTTTTATGAAATTCATAAACTTCCGTTTCTAGTTCATGAAATTTTTGAATTTCATGAATTAGAACTCTTTTAATTCTAGTTTCCATTTTACGGTTGGTTTTCTACTATTTCTTGAAATGAGTGTTTGCTTGAGTAACTAACAACCAACAAATAAGTTTGGTATTATAGTGTCCGCAGCCTATCTTGAGTTCGGCCCACAATGAATTTACGAATTTACCTGAATGGCAGAAGTTGCCACTCGTGATATATATCTCAAATTTTATTGTAGATGATGATGATACATCAGTCGTCTACGGTAGTTATAATGTATGCAAATATACTTCGTTCCACATTATGTTTGCAGGAAACAGGTCGTATGAAGCCACATTTCCTTCCCCCACGAGTGCAAAAAACAGCAAATATCACACTCGTAGACTCTAACAGTAACTATGAGAGTGTGCAAGTAGGAAAATCCCCATGTTTTTGCAGTCGTAGTGCAAGAAAACGGGACCTCATACAGTTAGTTTCCTGCAAACATAATGTGGAAGAAAGTATAGTAGGGACGGACGGTCTTGATCACCAATGTGAAGTTTAGTATTGTACATAGGTGGCAAACCTCGAAAATATTATAATTTTTCGTAACTTTGGAACTACGATTTGGAAACATATTTTGACGAAAAGTTCGAGCAACATTACAGAGTTTTTTCATCACAAATTTAATATTAAATTTATTTTTAAAATTCAAGCTTAAACACCGGGCCGTCGTTTATCGCCTTTGTGCGACCGACCCTAGAAAATGCAAGTCCTGTTTGGTCGCCAAAGTTAATTAAGGATATTGATCGTATTGAATCCGTCCAGCCAACTACCTAGTACCTAGTAGCCTGGCTTAAAAATAAAACATGCTGAATGCTTAAACACTTTAAACTAAGCTCAATAAAATTGCGAAGAATTAAAATGGACCTCTGCCTGGCATATTCAATTTTACATGACTTAACTAGTGTGAATAAAAGTAGTTGTTTTTTTTTTTAGATCAGAGGCTGTGATCGTACAAGAGGTCACCCACTTAAATTGTTTGTTAAACCTGTTAAGAATGATGGTTATTATTATTTTTTTCGAAACCGCGTTGTGAAGGTTTGGAACACCCTATACCACCGACGTTGTATTGGCGACCTCTGTGGCGGCTTCCAGAGGAGGGTTAAAGGATGCCGATCTCGGAGGCTTGGTTCGATGGGCTCGGTGAACTGCTAGACTGAGACTTTTGGCTGCTCTTAGTTTGTTTTTAGTATGTTTTTATGTACGTTTCTACTTTTTTCATCTTTTTTAATCTTTTGAGTGTTTGACTAAACTTAGCTGGGTGTTAGTGGGTGCCCTGAATCCTTCCTTGGCCTTTTACTTTTTTTTTGAATCACAATAAACACTTCAATCATTCACTAACTAGGAGTAGGTTTAAGCAGGGAGCTTGGATTATACGTAGCCTTGATAGGGTGGACCCACTTACTATTAGGGCACGTTTACGCAACCACTCGCTTTTGCATTCTCGCAGCTAGAAGCTAGAAATCACCTCAATTTCCAACATGGCGGCGGTTTTATGTCTGCCGCCTCGCGACGAAAACAGCAAATAACGTGAGTTCAGAAGCGTTTGGGAAAATTGTTTCGTCATGCGGAATTCTTTATATTATTGGCACGGATTATAAGACTGCAAGTATTTACTCAAACGATGTCGGATTCAGCTAATCCATTTAGCGTTGTTACTATGGCAATGTCACCTTTGCCATCACGATTGAGTTCTAGCTGCGAGAATGCAAAGGCGAGTCGCTGCGTAAACGCGCCCTTAGGCAACGATTCGCCTTTGCATTCTCGCAGTGAGAATCTAATCGCGATTTCAAAGGTGTCGTTGCCATGGTAACAACACTACGTGAATTAGCTAAATCCGACGTCGTTTGAGTAAATGATTGCAGTCTTCTAATCTATGCCAATAAGATAAAGAATTCCTCATGACGAAACAATTTTCTCAGTCGCATTTGAACTCACATTATAGAGTGTTTTTGTTGCGAGGCGGGAGAACTAAAACCGCCGCCATGTTGGAATTTGAGGTGATTTCTAGCTTCTAGCTGTGAGAATGCAAAAGCGAGTGGTTGCGTAAACGTGCTCTTAGGCAACGATTCGCCTTTGCATTTTCGCAGTGAGAATCTAATCGCGATTTCAAAGGTGTCGTTGCCATGGTAACAACACTACGTGAATTAGCTAAATCCGACGTCGTTTGACTAAATGCTTGCAGTCTTATAATCTGTGCCAATAAGATAAAGAATTCCTCTTAACGAAACAATTTTTCCAGTCGCATCTGAACTCACATTATTGAATGTTTTCGTTGCGAGTTGGGAGAAGTAAAACCGCCGCCATGTTGAAATTTCAGGTGATTTCTAGCTTCTAGCTGCGAGAATGCAAACGCGAGTCATTGCATAAACGCGCCCTTACGCTTTACCGCGAGAAACCGTGCGAGATTTTGGGAGCTGCTTCAAACCCGTCGGATGGCTCTGGTTCCGTTTCGCGCCATTTTACTGATTCTTGCATCTTGATTTTGCTGTTGAATCGACACAAAATTAGAATAACAAACGAACAAGTACTCATCATCAGACCTAAGCCGCATATGACTTGTAGGTACTTTGGCTCTTAATAAACAAACAAACAAACAAACAAGTGCATTAACCTACCAGTACAATCGACAATGCGACTGAAAATCGCAACGTTTGTTATCAAACGGAGAGGACCGTCACAAGCGATCATCGTAAAAACACGCCATTGTTTTGGTTTCGACGCAACGACGTCAGCTACTCTCGTCTTGGGTAATCTGGTAAGAATTTGTCGTTTTATTTTAATAATGTGTAATTTAACGTTCAGTAAAGATTGAGCGATCAGACATTTCATAATTATTCATTAATTTCGTTAAAAACTACTCGCTAGTTGAAACAAACTTTTTTGTTACGGTTTCGAAAAACCAAGCGTCGTCTGCTTCGAGGATTGGTTTGGGAGCAAAAACGTCATCAACTGAATCTCGCTCGTGTATACTTTACCACGGGAAATAGCTTTGCTATAGCTCAGACGCGTTCAACTAAGTGAACCGACCCGATAGACAGCAGAAGGTCCCTGGGTTAAAGGATCATTGGTGCTCTTTCTTGCTAGGCATGCAGTTCTGGTCGCCTAGTAGTTGACTTCCTGTGTGCAGGAGATTGCTTTGTTTTAATGTTACCCGTGACTGTCAAAGTCACCAATGGTGGTGACAATTTGAGATTTTAAAACAAGTGTACTGGGCGGACACCTGCCTATCAGGGCTTGCGTTTTCAGGAGCTGTAACCGAGTCATCTTAAAGTAGACATAACAGCCTTTCCCCTTACCATGGAGAAGATTTTTGTCTCGAAACGACACTATTTTAGTATTTATCTTGTTCCTCTGCTTGGCTCTGTATAATCAACGCTTTTCGCTTATTCTTACTTAATGGGACTAACGCTAGTTTTATCTGACCACTTAGCAGGTGCCTAGCGTGGCCTAAACCTGAAGCCAAAAGTCAAATGGAACTTGTTTACCTTCGTTTTTCCAGAGTGGACTAACTGGTTTCGTCGGTTTATTTCTCGCAATTTTTTTTTCTTTCTTCTTTACGTTAACAAAAATGAAACGACCGCCACCTTTGGTCAAGAATTACAATAAGTCTTTGGCCTTCGTCTGACTTATGGAGAGCGGAGAAGAAAATCTGCATGAGAGTAGTTGTTTAACCCCATTAAAAAAACTGTGGACAAAACGTGTGTTTTGCATGCTTTTCGTACGGAACGTGTTTTTTTTTTTAAGGGAAGTTGTAGTCCATTACACTGTTATTAGCGTAGTTTTTTTTGCGTGTCTTGATTCCGGTAACTTGAACTGTGGTTCATATATAAAACTACCAAGTAATTAAAACTACCCGAAAATAAACAGTATTAAGGATTCCCGCCAAACCTTAATTTCGGCCGTTTAAAGTCGTGATGTCAAACGTCAAGCTGTTTCGCCAAGTTAAAAGGACATACCTTCTCGCTATATTTGAGCATCCTGCGTGGAATAGGTTTTGCAACTTAACTGTACATAGGTTAGAGTGAATGTAGCAAAAGCTTTTCTCACGAGGGAAAAAAATAGGAAAATGAAAGCCTTTACAACTTTTATTTGCGTCGGAAGTAATGTTGCAAAACCAAGCTATACAGGAAAGCCAACCGGGAGACCTATAATTCCCCTGAGTAGCAGTTGGGAGGCGAAATGAATATTTTTGAAAATTGCTTACAGAACAATTTTCAATTATTTGTGCACGGTGTACCTGCAGTCCACACTTTGTGTAGCGGTAGGGCGCGGCACGTTCTGGACACGGTCTGTGTACTACCTGGAAGCCTGACGCTCTTCCAGCCGAAGCCATGGCGAGAGGGGCAATTTTACTAAGCAGTTCAAACCGGAAATTCCTAGCCAGGATATTTACAAGCCACATTCGACATGAGCAAGTGGCATCAAAGGGCCCTTATGTTCCCGAAAATACCAGGGGTAGCTGCAGGGCCGGATTAAAGGGGGTGCTTTGGGTGCTGAAGCACCGGGCCACAGACCGAAAAGGGGTCTCAAGGGTGCCTCACGGTCACAAGAAAACTAAAATAAGATATTATTTTAAATTTAAAATTTTTTTACTTTTACTGTTGCTACGAAAACAATTATTGTTAAAAAAAAAGTAACCTTTTTTTTTTTGTGGAACTGGGGAAAGGGGGGGGGGGGGAGGGCCGCAATAAATCTTAAGCACCAGGCCTCTACGAGGCTTAATCCGGCCCATGGGTGGCTGAGGTTAGGCTCAAATCCGGGACTTCTGGCCTAACCTCATATTAAAACATTAAAAATGATTTCATAACCGTCGACCTTCTCCCTACGTTAATGAGAAAGAGAAATAATTCTAGAAAACTGGACGTTCAAATGCATTTTTGAGACATTCTAGAAATGCTAGGCTGTTTAAAAAAATGCAAAAGTGTGTTTGGAACACCTGTTTTTTGGAGTAATACTTTATGCGCATATTTTATACAGTAAAAAAATGGAAATAACGCACCTTCCAAGCACCGTTGGTGAAAAATATTATGACGTCACAAACTGTGGGATCTTCCCACTTCCTCTTTGTCCGAAACTATCACATTCTGCGTTTCCCTCTTCCCCATCTTGAATGACATGCGGGTATGCATCTCCCCTTGAATTTTCACCAAATTTCACTGCATCGATCTTGGCTACACGCTCTAGTCTTCACGTTTTCATATAGGCTATGCATTATGGCTCCTACTAAATAGTTAAAATTAATGAACAACTTAGTTCAGCGACCATTTTATTAAAAAAGAAGGCATTAAAAAAAGAAGCCAACACTGCATTTCGGCGGTGATCAAACTTGCCACTTTACGGTTTGGTATCTGTATGCTTGTACCTTTAAAAATTAAGAGCTTGGTTTGAATAAAGCCTTTCATGCAGGCTGGTCGTTAAGTTGTGGTTGCTTTATAGGTTGCTCATGCACGTCGATTATGACAGAGAGAGAGTAAGTAAGCTCGCGTAAGTCTTATGATTAAAAAGTTTTCTGGTGTTGTTGTTGCACGTCATGTAAGTTTCATTAACGATTTGGTGGAGTGCTTATGAATGCCCGAGCGAGATAAGTGAGGCTGCGGCGAGGATGCATTTATGGAAATCACTCTCTCTAGCTAGAAGCTACAAACTGCTTTGAAATATGAACGTAGCGATGCTTTGGCTCTTGGAGTTTGGTTCCGTTGATTCGAAAAGACGTTATTGAGGAGAAATTTCCTCCACACACACTAAAAAAAAAGGGAAAAAAAACTGAGAAAGAGTTAAAATTAGTAAAAAAAAAAAATCCCACCTACAAATATAGATTGGGCCATCAATGTCCTAAACTATGTCAGCATCCAGGGATTAGCCCCGGATTAACAAAGCAGGCAGCCATAACTAAAGCCTGGCTTTATGAGATTACAAGTTAACTCTTTAATGCCCATGTCGATACTGGCCGAATTTTTTTAAAGTCCTTTGGGTCAGTCTCGGGATTCGAACCAGCATTCATTTGGTTTGGATGCGAGGACGCTGACCTCACTGGGCAGTTGCTGCTCGCTTTGCTCGGGGACCCCTCACAAAGCTCGCGTTGCGCGTTATTCGAAAAAAAAATACGAGTCTTCTGGACCGATTGAGGTTCGAACCTAGGACTTCCCGCGTTATAACAACTGCTTTATTACCGGGGGGGGGGGGGGGCCGCGGTTACATGAAAACTGAAAAGGACAACGAAGCAGAAAGTCAACAAAATTTATTGTTGTACATTGAATTGTTGAGAAAGAATTGTTTAATTGCTGTTGGAGTTGTTGTTGTTGTTGTTGTGTGGCTGTATTCCTAGTGGATTTGGGGCGCATGGCATTTGGCTGGGGCCTCAATAAAGCAAACTGGAACTGGCTTCGTCGGGCAGATGATCGGGTGCGGTTAACGCTCGCTAAAACCCTTTGAACCCTTTGTTTTTTTAATTCTCTTGCCCTGGACCCATTTACGGCCGCTTGGTGCAAGCCCAGAGCTCCCGGACCACTGCCCTGCGACTGAGGTTGGCGCTAATGACCTAACTGTTGACGCGCCATTAAGCCTCAATCCCCTCCCTACCCCCCCCCCCCCCCAAAAAAAAATCTCCCTTGGTGAATTAGACCAGCCCTGAATTACACATTTTTCTAAATTTTAAAGTTGCAAAAAATTGACGAATAGCGAGGGTAGCGGATTCACGCTGTTGTCTTTTGGGGAGGGGCAAATAGACGCCCATGAGGAAAAGCTCAAATACAAAACCGAAACTTCAAAAGCAAAAATTAAAGGTATTTTAAAGTAACAAACGTCTCAAAGAATAGAATCAAGTACGACGGTGTTAACTGTAACTTGTTTTCTCACGTTAACCAGAAACTTCTGCAAAAGATCGTAAGATGAAAAAAAAATAATAATAATAAAACTAGACAATTACCACAGTCTCCCCGTCTAGTCTAGACGCGGTAAATTGCATTAGGCAAACGCATTTCGTATACAGTTGGTCGTAAATTTAGCCACGAAACATCGTATGGCTCGAAAAGGGTTAAGGAATGCTTGGGTGGGCGACACGGTGGCACGACTAGCTGGGGGTAATGGGTAATAAAATGCCGTAAAAGGCCCTACTTATGGCGGCTGGGTAGGGGATAAACTCTACGTAAATCATTGACGTGGAATGTAAGTCGTTTCCACACGAATTTGGGTGGAGAGTTTGAATTTATGAATGGGTCTAAGTTTAATTGCATTACTGTTGTTTTTTTTTTTTTTGAAAGGATGCTCTAAACAGTGTGAAATTAAAACTAATAAATTATTTAGCTATCGGAATGAAGTAAAGAGCCGAACAAACAAAAAATCAAGAAAAAATCGATGACGATGTGATAATAATAACGGGTAGCGGTTTCGTTTGCGTCGCTCACTCCACTGGCGTTGATTCATCCTTCCCGTGGTTTATTTATAGTTGATGCCCAAAGAAATCACAAAACTGCAGCAGTTGCAATTAGCACTGGTTGTATAGGGGACAGAGTTTATATATAGGTTAAATAGTTTATACACAGGGAAGAAGCAAATAACTACATAGCTGCCGAGCTCGCTGTCTGGAACCAGTCGTTGAGCTAGCTGGAAGGGGCACTGGAGTTAAAAAAAACAAAACGGCTTCTTTAGACAAGATAACGCTGTAATAGCTGAATTCTTAACCCTGAAAACGTTTTTTTTTGTCCAATCCCTTACGCTTCGAAACATATATTAAGGTTGTAAATCAGAGAAAAATAAGATTCCACCAATTCACTAAACGGTGAGAAAAAAACTGGGCACGACAATTTAGGTTATCCATATGAGCAGTACGCTCGAACTGGTGACCCCCTGATGCGCCCAGAATGACGCAAGTGGAAAAAATTCGAAAAATGCCCCCCTCCCCAAACCAGTCCATGCAGCATGCAGTACGTCAGGTACAGGTCATATTTAAGTCTACTCAACTCAAGAGGGTTCAAACCTGGTAGATTAAGTCTTGCCGCATAAGCCAGTGATTTCAATACATGGATAGACTTGGTAAAAGTGCGCTGGACAATGTTTATACGTACAGGCGGCTCCTCAGTACCAAAGTTTGCCAAACTTTCCAAAACTTTGCTGGCAGTTCGTTCGTCACAGTTCTTAAAAATTCTGTTGCTCGTGCATAGTAAATATGCAGTGTGTTTATACGTTAAAAAGGTTTGCAGAGCGCTGCACCGCTCGCCTCGCTTGTTTAAGCCGTAATATCCCCCGCTCTTCAGATGGTTGAGTGGCTTTTAGAACCAAGATGGATCCGTTCGTCGAACGAGTAGATGCCAACTTGGAAATTCAAAAGCCGCATCTATATGACTAAAAGTTCGTATTATTATTACATGAAGCTAATGGGTCGAAGCTAATGGAGTGACTGAAACAAACAATATGGCGAATTTCGGGTTAATTTCCATTGGCCGTTTCTGAATAATTTCAAGAGCCGTTCAAAATTTATCACTAAAAGCTGCATTTTTTTTCCGTCAAAAGAGTAAACAAATTAAGCTGCGATGAAACTACGCAAGCAAAGCAAGCAGGTCAGTTCAATTTCCAATGTTTTCACACAGAAACCTGCGATTATAGCATGTCGAAATACTCTGAGGATGCAATCACCATGACCAAATGCTTGAATTGACAATTTGTCTAAAACAATGGCTATGTCGTAACCTTTTCAAATGAAACTACGTACGGGTTCCGCCACTGCTTCACACGTGGTCGCTACGTCCACAGCTTCCTTATATGTATAAAGGCTTAACGGTCGCTTTCAAGTAGCATGCGAACCGCGTCGTCCAAGATCGTTAAAAACTGCCGCGAGGCGAGCTAAAACCGCCCGTATCATAGCATTGATTATAGTGTTAGAACGTGGTAATCTTCTCATTATTTGATTTCCCGGTGTTGCAGCACTAAACGGACATTATTTTGCTATAACGGTGACTATCCTTGAAGTCTTCGGACGATTTGTTGCTATGACAAAGGATCGTTTAATACGTTTTTAATGAGAATAGAAAACGCCGTAGCGTAATTTACAGTACAATACACACGTGCCTTGATTGTTCTATTTGAAATTCATGAAATTAAACCTCCGGAGGCTTTGTTTTGACGTTGAGTGGGCAAAGAGGTACATAGCCATGAATCCATTGTTGTTAAATACGCAGTGTTTTAAGTTTAAAATTCGCGTATCACGCGTCACAAGTAGGCTACCATTCACAGTTCAGTCCGCCAGTTCGAGCAGTTCTTTTTTGGGGTGTTCGCAGCGCGACTGGTGGCGAAATCGGAGGCTAAGTGAACGACGCGTCGAATTTCTAATGCCGAGCCCTATAAGGAAGTCTTAGACGGGCGGACAAAGTTGAGATGTAGTCTTCTCAGTCGTTTCGGCTGAACAGAAGTCTAAAACCTGTCAAAACGGTTATGCATGCGCAGAGCTGCCTGCGCACACGAACATCTTGTTAGCGTTTTAATTACGTAATTGCTGTATACTAGAGTGACACGTAGCGTCGCACGTCTAGGTCTGAATTTGGTGTGATGCTCTGGTTAATGCACGCTTAATCATTCCCCCTAACAAAGCATTAAGCCTTCAACTACGTCATTGTTTGCCTACAGAGGAGTAGCCAGCGCAGGTGAAAAGAAAAACTTCGTATAATGACGGGCGTGCATTCAACTTTAGTACCTGTATAAGGGTTTGTCGTAGGTGTCGCCACTTGCCACACCCAAAGATGGCTGACCTCCAGCGTGCAATTTCGGCGCGGTGGGTTTCCAAACCCATTCATTATTTATGGACATCCAGACGGTCTGGGTAGCAGTGAATAGACGCTTTATCACTTTCGAAAGTGACTCAGTCACCCACTCGCAGTCGGTGAGCATTAATGACGTCACTCACGTCATTGACAAGGTCGGAATTGAAAGGCGATGTCCGATAATTACATTTTTAAAAATAACGTTAAGCCTGATGGTTCGAAGCATTTATATACAGGAAGCTTTGGATTCAAGTTAGGGTATGTTATTGATGTTTCAAATCATAGGCACCCGAATCTTTAAAAGGGGACGGGGCATGTGAAAAAGGGCACTGCATCCAGATGTCTAAAATAATGATGTCGAAAAAACCTAAAGATATATCCTTACTGACATTGTCCGGATCGCTAACCAAGAAAAAACAAAAGAGTTTAACTGAACGTTTTCACTGAAAATGCATGTTTGGCGGACTTTAGGCCTCTTTCATGATACATTTTCAACTTCCTTAGTGTTAAACTGGATGTTTTCACTGAAAATGCATGTTTGGTGGATTTTAAGCCTCAGTGCTTAAGTGGACGTTTTCACTTAAAGTGCGTGTTTTGTGCCTCTTTTATGATAGATTTTTCACTGAAAATGCATGTTTGGTGTACTTTAGGCCTCGGTGCTTAACTGAAAGTTTTCACTTAAATTGCATGTTTGATGGATTTTAGAGCTCTTTCATGATTAATTTTCAACTTCTTCCTTATTGTTTAACTGGACGTTTTCACTGCAAATGCATGTTTGGTGGATTTTAGGCCTCTCTCATGTTTAACTTTCAACTTCTCCCTCAGTGTTTATCTGAACGTTTTCACTAAAAATGCATGTTTGGTGGACTTTAGGACTCAGTGCTTAAGTGATCATTTTCACTTAAAGTTCATGTTTGGTGGACTTTATGCGTCTTCATGATAAATATTCCACTTCTTCCTCAGTGGTTAACTGAAGGTTTTCACTGAAAGTGCAGTCAGCATTTATTCACAATGCAAAAGCGTCTTTACGCCTACACGCTCGCGACACGTGTCCTTTAATTAATTTGCCCCGATGACATGAAATTTGAACTGGCCTTTTAATTGGAAAGAGAGAGAGGGAGGACTAACGTGAGAAGCCACTTTTTCTTTTGTCCCATTGTTTTGGAGACATTTTTAACAAGAAATTGTGAGAAGCAGGAAAAGGAAGTTTAGCACACAGACCGTCACCTACATAACTCTCCACAACAACAACAGTAAAGTCAGTATGGCTTCTGTTTAAATTGTTGTAAGGGTGATGAGACGTAGCTGGCTGCAATTAGGGCTGACCTTGGCCCTGCATCACTAGGGCTGTTCCCGGCAGCCATTCGGAACCGAGGTAGTAGACGGTGACGGAAACAATCAAGTCGATTTGATAGACCAGCGCCATTTTCTACCACAGCGTGGTGATCGAGTGTTGTTCGTGCATGGTTCTGTGCGAGGGTCAATTTAAAAGTTCAATTTTGACCTTAAGCTCGTCAATCGGCAATAAAATGAACGATTAAACGTACTCTAGACTAAAGAACATCCGTTAGTGTCGGTATAGCCAATCGTAACAATCATGGTTTTGTACAATTTTGGTAATTATTTCCAGCCAAAACATAAATTGTATGCTCATTTTCCACTGTGTACTCTCTTTTAGAGTTTGATGTTCGCATAGAATATAAAGGGGTACTTTAGAAACATAAAAATTACCCAAACTTTGAAGAAACGAAAGCAGTATCGTCCGCTATACTGCCGTGCTGAAACAAATGCTCATAGTGGCTCTTCACTTTTGAAACAGGCAGTGAAGTGAAGTTCGTTTAGTCACCGGTATTGGCACTACAGACTTCTTTAAACATTAAGAGACAGCAGTACGACACCGAAACCACACTAACACGTTTTCCCAAAACCGATCCGAAGTTGATGCGATATCTAGTTTCTGAAGCAGATTCCTGCTTAATGAGCTCTCAATAGGCTATTTAATCAACAATCGGTTAAATAATCAAGACTGAAGAAACCGTTTTGCAAACAATCGATTTGAGAATATTTAGTTTGTTATTCTGTTAATTTAAAAAAAAAAATCTAGCTGAGTTGGTTTGGGCTTGGTCTACGAACCAAGAAGACGCGATATCGAACCACGTTACTGATCTACGTGCACACGAGAGCCTTTTTTTACTAAGGCCCTCTCTGGGCAAAACCAGAAAGGGTTAAAATAACCGGTTGCGCAGATCATGCCTCGTTGGCGTAGACCATGTGTTTATTTGCAAAATAAGCCCCTTTTCTTTAATTCCTTTATATCCCGTACGAAATGAAAAAAAAAATCCCATTTTCGAAAATCCCGTGTTTCTGTCACCTCATTTTTCACCGTCTCAAATCGTAATGGATTTTTTCCCCCTGCGAAATTATTAAACATCTTGCTGTGACAGACAGTCTATAATTCATTTCACATCCCAAAATAAACTTTCGTAATCCAGAAAACCTAAAAAAAAAAAAAAAAAAAAAAAAATACAAGCAAGAATAAAAATGAAAACAGGATTGTTTTGAGTATTTTCTCTGATCTCTGTTTCTGTGGGCAACTCTTTTTTTCCCTCTCTCAATTATTGTAGGTTTTTGTACTTCAGGAAAGCCTGTTGTAGGTTGACTGGTTTTGAATCCTTTTTCTCCAAAACTTAATTAACTAACCAAGTTTCCTGAATGAAAACTTATAGTCCGTTGTGATCGATGACGGGAACCTCAAGTATTTATAAGGTCGACTATAAAATACTATGGCTAGCGACAGTGGCGCTATGTGTGAATGCCGAGTGGCATGTATGAAAAACTAATGGCGTTTCATTACGAGGTCTTTAAGACGCAAAATTCTGTTACTAGAAACACGGCATGGCGGGACGAAGATTACTCGAAGTTGGTTGTGTTTTGATAAAGCTAAGATGACCAAACATTATAGTTGTTACTTGCCCGTTTTAGTTTCGGTAGCTTCCATTATCTGGATTGCAGAAGAGCTACCAGGGAGCTGTTTCTCATACGGCATTGCAGTCTCTTCGCTTACTTAAGCATTTAATAATGTCGATTGAAGAAATCGTATACAAACTGGATGCGTTAAGGATGACGATTTTATTAAATAATTAATAACACAGTGGAGCAAATATTTTGAACTGCTAACGCTTACTGTTGCGATGTTGCTTCTTCACTTATCGTCATTAACAGTTTAAAAATTACCTTTGTCATTGTTGCAATGTTGCTACTTGTCGACATTGTATACCTGTTCAAAATTTTCGTCGTTATTACAATTTCGTCGTTGCTGCAATTCCGTTACCCACTTGTCATCGTTAGCAGTTCAAAATTTGTATGCCATTGTTCCAATTTTTCTCAGAGGCATTTTTCTCAGAGGCATTTTCCTCAGAGACATTCCCCAGACTCGAAACATAAAGAGTAAAACTAATATTAAACAAATACGACAATTATTACAATTGGAAAAATTACCAAAATTGGCTATATTTAACGTTAAATGTACTAAAACTGGTAAAACTGGCCATACATTTTTAACGTTAAATAGCCAATTTTGATAACATTTTTAAATTGCAATAAATGCTTTATTTGTTTTTGTTATGAAGGTTAGCGAGGGAACTAATGCACCGTATCCATCGTTATTACAGAATCATTCTTGATTACGAATTGAAATTTCATTCTTAAAACTGGGCTCGTTCGCACAAAAGCCCACAAAATATTTTGGGCTTTACATTCTACTTTCACTAACTGGGATGCTGATACGGCACAGAAATTGCATTTAACGTTTATCCGTCCGAAAATGGAATATTTCACACGAAACCGACAAACGAAAAAAAATTGAAAAAAGTTCAAAGAATGGTTACTCGCCCGTGCAAATATTAAAGCAACTCCCTTATGAAGAACAGCTTAAAAATTTGGAGCTTCCTACTACGCAGGTAAAATAAGGGTCAAATTCATAATGACGGCTAAACTCAAAGGCTGAACTGGTACTTTGCTAAGTCAGGGTGAAGCCTGAGCCTAGCTCAGACTCACTTTGGTATACATAATGAAATCCAGGCTCAGACTTAGCAAAGTAAAGCTTTGGCGTGAGTTTGAGCCTAGTTCACACTTAGAAAAGCAGAGCTTTGAGGAAGGCACGGAAACACAAACAGGATGTCTTGAGTCGACTCACGTTTTGAGCATGAGCCACGACTTGGTTTGCCATTATGTATACGAAGTAAGCGAGGCTCAAACTTTACAAAGTCGTCCTCTGAGTCCGTGCTCAGCTCATGCTATGTTGTCATTGTGAATACCAAATTGCTAATCTGAGCTCGAGCTCATGCTTAGCTCACGCTGAGCCGTCATTATGAATATGGCCCTAAGAGGAGATAACCAAATCTTAAATAAATCAATTGAATTGCCCAGTAAAATATTTTTGAGCTCTCCACCGTCAGTCTTACTCGTGGTCACACTAAGAAACTCAAGAAACAAGTTTTCAGCGCGGATATTGGTAAATCATGTTTTATCATTCGTTTCGTCGGAAGGTGAAATGTCTTGCTAGAGTCTGTGGTGATTTCTACTTCACTCAGCAGCTGGAAGTGCTTTTATGACAAACTGTAATTCCTTCCTGATGTTTTAAGCATGTGCCTTTTATCAGCTTCGCTCTTTTATTGTTATTATCGCAGTTATTGTTATTGTTATAGACGTCTTAGTGGATTTAACGCTCGCTAAAACCCTTTGACCCTTTGGATTTCTCCGACGCCATACTGAATTCCAATTTACTACGCCCTCCCCTTCCCCCCCCCCCATCAATGTCGGATTGGGAGGAGTCGGGCTTCCCTGATAATATTCTGCAGGGGCCTCGGGCCCCCTCATACGGGTGGGGGAAGGGGGGGGGGTTGGCCGTGGAAGTCTGGGGGAGCGCTGCAAGCTTCCCCGGCAGCCCCGGCAATTATCGTATTTTGAAAAAATCGGTTACTTTGAAACGGTTTCCTGAAACTTAGCAATGTAATTTTCGTACGAATTCATTTCAAATTTCTCAAAAAGGAACACGGGCCTGCTGTAGTGAGGGTGGGGAGGGGAGAGGGGATGCAGGACATTGGTTCTTAGCATATTTTTAAGAAATTGGCATGAATTTGAAACGTTTTCGTGCAACTTAGAGACGCAATTTTGATACGAATTCATTTTAATTAAAAAATACGGTTAACAAATTTATTTAGAATAGGAGCATCCTGTAATGAGGTCCTCCTCGGGTTTTTTTGGAATAAGAGCCTCCTGTAATGAGGGCCTCTCCAATGATCCCCGGATTACCAGGCGACCCAATCCGACACCCCCCACACACACAAACCCCACAAATAAAATATCAACGGGTGCCGCTACTTTCAGTACACAGTGCTGCGTGTTTCCTTTCCTGTATGTTGGCTTCACTGCATGATTTGCTAGTCCACAACATTCAGTCAGTTAGGAAATATACGTTTTAATCCGGGACGGCAGCTGAATGGTAACACCGTACCAAGACGAACGATCCCTTTCAACAACCAGAAATTTGAACTAGCCTGAACTTAAAGGTCCAACACCCACCGTCAATTTAAACCGTGCCTATGATGCAAGTTTGCTCTTCCTTTAATTTTTTTTACGTACTAATGATCTTCTAACTAGAACCGTCTAAAGCAAAATAAAAAAAAAAACGTATACTTAAAATCTAAAGACGTGTTTCATTTCATTGCGCATTTTGGCAATTTAACGCACTAGTTGCTTCATCCAACTCGCCACCACTCGCCATTTCCGAAAGATTAATGAAGGGTTTCGCGCGCATTTTCTTTAATCGCCTATGATTAAACAGAAATCGCAGTGAAATTAAAACTGATCGTTATCACCAATTTTCTCTGTCGGGAAGTCGTGGCTCATTTTAACGATTATGTGAGACGCATTATCGTCATCATCATCATCGTCGTCGTCGTCATTACCATCGTCTTCACCATTACCGTCATGTTCATCATTTTGTTGGGGCACGACTGGAACGGAGATTTAATAGTTAGCCCCATCCAAAACCAGCATTCACTACTTAGCTCCCCGCACAACCCGTTTTGTCACTTAAAGGCGCCTTTTCACCTTTTGTACTCCTAGATGCAGCACCGCAGAATCTTCGAGCAATATAAAGAAAACAGCGGTAAATTAAAAATGGAACAACACTATTCGCAGCAGCGCCGCGATTTTCATAACTCAGGCTATTGGATGACGATCAGGCCAGATGAGATCAGGCTATTGGATGACGGAGAATCTGGCATGTGGATGCTGTGTTTAGAATTGGGCAACACTGTCGAAATGGTGAATGAACGCCTTTAATGTAACGAACAGGTTTAAATCACCTTTTTTGCCCTTTCCAAAACTAAACTCACCTCTGTTGGAGACAGATTGGTACTTCCAGTACGCAGCAAATCGTACGCAAACTCAACAGAACTTTCGAAAAGTGCCTGTTGAGTAAAAGCACGTCACCTTTCAATGTTTCTGATGGATCCGTTCGGAGTTAATCGATAAACTCTTATCTCGTGAGCGTTAAACTCACCTCTTCGGAATGTTGTGGATGTCTTCTACAATCCCTTGCAAATCCATCGGCCGTGTCCAGGTGTGACGTCACTTCCGGTCTTAGGAACGCTCCATTCAGTTGTTGAGTTCGGATTGCAGTTTTGGAAGGTATGAATGCCTGACATCGCAACCAATAGCACGGATGATGCCACTACAGTGTGGAGCCAAACTGTCTCCAGCAGCGGCAACTTTGGATGGATTAAAATGGTGGCTTTGGACAGCAACCTGAGATGACGAATAAAAATATTTGCGGGCCGAGTGAGTGAGACTTTGGCGATGTCAACCCGAAACCAGTGACGATCTAAAATCTAACACATGTCCGAATTTTTGTTTCGAACTCTACCGTTGTTTACAAGAAAAAGTTGGTGAGACTGTTTTTTTTTGGGTGGGGGGGAGAGGGAGGGGGAGTAAGGTTTTGTGGTCCGTAGGGTGCAAGGTGATTAGCGCAACCTCAGTCACAGTGCAGTGGTACGGGTTGCCACTGCATCACACATTACAGAAATGTTAAATAAACAAACTCCAAATCTACATCTTAAATCTTATCACATAACAACCTCCTGCAAAAATAAAAACCCCGGACAGACGCATCGCCCCTTTGACTCGGTATGTCTCGCGAAAGATGGAAACTGCGTGGAACACCACCCATATGGTGACAGTGGTATCGAACTGTAACTGCCCGGCAACACCAATGACATTCATGAGGGGTATACCCCTCAAACGGAAGCAGTGAGTAAGGTTGGTGTGACCAATACGCAAACGGACCAACACCACCTCTTCTTGGCGACTGAGGCAACAAACCAAGTGGCTGTTAGGATTGAAAAAGGGTGCTATTTAGACGACTGTGGTTTTTAAGTGGAGCTAATTAGTGTCCATCGACGCGAACCGACCCAAATTAGGCGCGATACGGTCGCAATTAAAGTGACCCTATTCGTCATGTTGCGACTTTCGTTTTACGACACGGCGTCCAGAAATTATTATTAAAGGTTTGTGGAGAGCGCTCTGCATGTAGGGAAAAAAAAAACAGTGGGTGGATGTCGTCGAAGACAGGAAGAAAAAGAAAAAGCTAAGGAGACCTCTTCTAGGAAAAAAGTTATAATAAAAAATGAGGTAGTTAATTGCGCTCGGCGATTATGGAGCTAAAAAAAAAACATAATTGGAAGGCGGTTAAAGAACGAGTGTCTTAAATTATATATTTTTTTAAGAATGTTAATAAAATTGGGCGAAAAAACATTAATGTTCGTTCCTTTACCTTTGTGCGTTTGCGGTATCGCCTCCAAAATCACCATAAGAATAAAATAAATCTATAGCAGAATACTGTCTTTTTATAGGGAACAATCGAACAGCAACCGGTCTTCTGCACGCTTACGCCACTTTCGAAAAGGTTGAGGAGCACACCTCTATCATGCACTGCAACAACGGTCTTCATTATATAATCCAAAAGTTGTAACCATCATAGTTGCCGGCTAAAAGTGTGTTAGCTTTTAGGCCTAGTTTTAGATTTTATGCGTAATTGTCAGCTTTTAGGCCTAATTTTTACGTGCTGTTTTAATTTCGTAAGTAGCCGCTAACGGAGAATTGGGCTAGAGAGTGGGGCTATTTATTCATGCAACTTGGTGTCGAGACTACACGTTGCCGTGGTAATGTTGCTACTGTGTGTCGTTAACGAAATCCTTTTGCTTTTTATTTACGGTTCCGTGTCTTTCTGTAGTGGTGAAATGCGACGATGAAATGTTATCATTTCGCCGAACTATAAGGAATCAACGATATTTTAATTTATCGCGTTTATTAAAGTCCACTTGACTTAGTGCCACTGATAAAGGCGACGGACGGACAAAGTCGCTGCTATAGTCGTCCCAGCCGTTTCGGCTGTACAGAAAGCTAAAAATGCGCAATTTTCTAAAGCATGATGGTGACTAACTAGTAGGTCATTTTCTGCTTCCATCATCAGTGTTTTTTTTTCCCTCTTTTCTATCCCGAATACTCTTAGCCGATACTCTAGTAATCGCAACTTATACTCTAGTAGTGTTGTTGTTCGACGTGGACCCAACATTCGCGCTAGGTAAATCCCATAGGAAATTGCAAGGATTTTTTGCATGCCACAATCGACATGAGCGTGAGACATCACAGGGCCCATCTCTTCTCGAAAGTGCCAGGAGGGAGAGGGGGCTGAGGCCGAACTTGGACCCAGGACCTCTGGCACATGAGACGGTCAGACTGACCATCAGGCCATTCTAGTATACTCTCAGCCGAACTGTGTAGTTAGGTTCAGAATGGTGTCATTTCTGACAGACAAACGCAAGTAACATCTTTTAATCGTAAGCTACTTCAGCTTACTTAAAGCTCTAGGAATTTCTTCTATTTTTAACACGGCATCCTTGCGGCGAAACTTGTGATTTGTACCGTCTATAGAAAAAAAACACAATAAACAAACAAAAAACAGCAAGATGCCCATCAATTCTCAACCATCAAAGCTTTTTGAGTTCAAAGTTTCGTAACCATTATCCACGCATGCGCACCCACAAATCAAGGCTAACCAATACTTTTGCCAGGCCTCTTTTCAGCATTACGTGTTGGCGATATCATTTTCTCCACGGGGATTCGTAGGTCAGTTTAGAACGCCAAACCACGTCTCTCTTGTTTTCAAAACTTTTGTTGGTTCAGTCTTAGAATTTGAAACCCATTACGCGAGAATTTATTAGTTTTTTTGGTGTGTGCCTTCTTTTGTTCTTGTTTCACGTACGGAACAAATGGTTGCTCCACGAGGGAGGGGATGGGGGGGGGGAGGAGATGTGAAAACCAAAGCATTCGTTTGGTATATAAGGAACCATTGAACGGTTTTATAAGTCTCGAAGAAAAAAAAGGAAAGTCTTGGATGTCACGCCATCATTGCGCATGGTCAAGCAAATCGACTCTTCACTCAGTTCAGAGGAAGGGTAATTGACGATTTGGACTCCAGCTGCAAAAGTCTGAGCTCATGAGTTTTATTCGAAAATAACAATTACGTACGCAAAAAAAAAAAATCAGAGAATAAAAAAAATGCGCAATTACTCAGGAACCGACCCGTGTTAATGTTCGAAATTTGAAATAGTTTTTAGTGCTCTTCGGTATGACCACAGAACGTGAGTGTACTGACAACGAGTTTACTGACATTTAAATTTGTAGGAAGCGTCCAGTAGTCCGACCCCACCCTAATAACTTATAGTGTAGTCGCTGTAGAAAATGAGAGTTGGTCCTCTTCAGAGTCTAAACAAAATATTAATATGAAGGTATAGGCCTATTACATTGCAGGCTAAACTATGTTTAGCTTACAAACAGAAAATTAGGTCTACAGAATCTATTGACTATCTACTTACTTATTCAATAACTTAGTTGTTGCTGTGGCAACACAGATGACGTGCTACTGTGCTTCAACTGTATAGCGTGCCTAAGCTATATTCAATCACAGCCCGTAATTCAACCAATTAAAACAGAAACCATCAAACACAAACCCAGGCATAAAGACTGCCTCAACAAACAAATTTCTCAAATTATAAATGCACACAAAATACACATGTAGCCACTCACACGAAACAGATTTAAAATATAAAACAACAAACACGGACAAATATTTAAAAACAGTTAATCGCACAAAAACGTACGCACACAAACATTAAACATTTCAAACACAAACTGCGTTTACTTTCTGAAATAACCATTGAATAAAAATAGTCCACTTGTTCCCTGGAATTGGAGTTCAAATTACAGTTCGTTGCATTCGAGTGAAATCTAATCCTTTTTTATTCGTATTCTTTCCCAGCTGTGAGTATGTGGATACGAGCTCTAATGTTTTTTTTTTCTATACGGCGAAACCCTTAACTGCCTCCATTCTAGAAGTAAGGGCAGCCATCTTGGAAAATGGGTCCATCTAGTGAGAAATTTAAAAGCTATAATGTAATGTATGGCATAAAAACTGAATCAAAAGTATGGGGTGACCGTAAAAGCATTCAGAATATTGTGTTGAAAAACAGGGCGTGAGCTAGCCTTCAGGTTTTTAAAGGTGAAGTCTTTGCTTTGTCTTGTCCTAAATAAACAAACACCCATCGTAGCAGTTTCATTTCTCTTTATTTGCCATGTCCTTTTCAAGCAATCAGTCCAAGGTTTATTACTAGTTTTAGGCGGTGTGGCAGAGTTAGTTATCACTGGCTCCAAAGCCATCGAGCATAAGTGGTTATTTCCTTGGGGCTGAACCTTAAAACTGTAAATTGAAAAGAGCAACCGAATCCCAACTTGTAAGAACTTATTTTCTTCTCCTTAACGATGACGGGAGGAGAAGGCTGAATCGCGAGCCCAAAATTATTTATATTCAACGGGGCTTTACACTGGGGCTACTGGGGCTGTCGCCCCCGCCCCCCCCCCCACCCCTTGCAGCCTTTTTACCCTTTTTCGTTGCTTTTTAACCTTTTCTTGCCTTGGTCTTCCAAAAAGGCCAAAAAAAAAGGCAAAGAAAAAGGGCAAAAAAGGGGAAAGAGTTATTTGCTTCAGCCCCAATAGCCCCAATGCAGGGGCGCCCTTGAATAAATAATTGGATCAAGAAGAAAAGCCATAAGGCTTTTCAAAAGCGCTTCGAGGATTCGTAACACTGATTACCAAAGCAGACACGGCCCAAAAAAAGAAATCGTCCGAAAGCAGTCCTAAAAAAAAGTGACGAGAGCCCCCCCCCCCCCCACCTTTTTGGTGTTCTGCGAACGCCCTTAATTGCCAAACTTTGCTTTTCAATCCTAATCAGTCTACTGAATAAATGAAGTGTACATCATTCATTTAACGATCATAAAATTCTCCAACGTCTAACTTAGGGTAACGCACGAGAAGATCAAACATTTATATAAATAAGGCATCGACTGATGTTAAACGTTTACTGCGCACTGTTTAGGCCATAAATTTACTGAAATGTGTGCGTAAACGATCCTTGAAATTTCCCCCGCAGCAATAAAATCCAAGTCTTTTATTGTTTGTTAATAGCACAGCACAGTGGTAATCTCACGTGTTGGTGGGGAGGCGGATACAGAAACGGTTTTTCATTATGATTGTATAAAACTCTTTAAATGAAATATGTGTTTACATAATTAAAAAAAAAGAAAAAACACACGTGCGAACAATTGGCTGTTTCAAAACATCTCTTCCACTCCCAATTCCAAGTTTCCCAATTTATAACATTCACCGTATACCAGTCATCAAAATCTTTTTTTAATCTAGACACACGCTAGTAAGTCGCAGCCAGCGTGACAAACATCATCGTCCAACTGTTAAAAGGAAAGGTCACTTTAGCTAAACGTTTATTGAATTTGAATCAGATTAGACGATTCAAACCGCATATTTCAAGGGAGTTGAAACAGTCCTCCGATGTCCATAGTCCATATTTATCTAGCACTTGTTACGGGATTTACTATCAGTTATTGTAACTCAAAGATTAGTAAGTAAAAAGATTGAAGTAAGGCAAGGTTGGCAAGGTTTGCAGTCTTTAAACCTGTGGAGTGATAAAAATTTCCGAAGGCCAAAATGTTCTAAAAAAGAAAATATTGAAAAATGTTAATATTAACTACTCTTAATAAAAAATAAATTAATAAATAATATTATTATTATTAACCTATTAGGTAAGAAACTGCCACAAGGTAAGATGAAATTCGTATAACAAACCACCAAACCACAAACCACCAAAAACGAGGAGGCCACCAAATCGTCGAATACTCAGTCGGTACCTTCGTCAGATAACTACGTGTAACAGCAACCACTGTTACATGTAGTTATCTGACAAAGATTTTTGCTGAGTATTCGAAAATTTGGTAGCCACCTGTTTTTTTTTCTTTCTTATATAATTCACAGTGTTAAGAAACTAGAAACTACAAAACATTTCAATGGCAAAAATAAAAACCCTGTTTCGGAACTCATCGTGAGGGCACGTTATCTCCCGAGACAGCTTCCGTTATTATCAGGGCCAAAGCCATCAATTAATTAGTTGGGATCGTCTTCGGCGGCTTAGGCCCTACCGTATGCCATCACGCCGTAACGGGTGCTGTAAACTATTGTTATTATACACAATGGGGGGGGGGGGGGGATCGCCCCTGCCCCTTTTTTGCCCTTAAAACAAATTTAACCCTATTTTGTTTTTCTGCACGGTAAATGCTGGCGCTGAAGCCAGAAGAAAGGGCATAGAGCCTAAAGAGAGCAAAAAGAAGGTCAGGAAGGCCGAGAAAAGGGCAGAAAGGGTAAAAAAGAGAGTGCAAGCTAAAAAAAAAAAATGTCCCAGACAAAAAACCTTATTATTAATATGGTTAGTACGATAGACCAGGATCTGTTCTGGTTCTGCACGTGGAGATAACAATTGTTTAGCTACTAAAGTCTTCCTTTAATCATTAGGAAGATACAAAGTGCCCTTCTTATCACTTATAATAAAAGAACTGGCAAAACATTTCAATGGGGGAAAAAAAATAACGGTAAAAATTAATGCCCAATTTCGGAATCTCACCGTGAGGATGTGTTGTCTCGGAAACAGCCTCCGTATTAGTTAGCGCATCTAGTTTCCTTCGAAAAGTTGACAATAGGTAAGATCTCTTCTGGATCTGCACGAAGCTAATTATTTTTTAGTCACTCAAGGCTTCCTTTAACCTCAAAGACGAAGATTACAAAATGCCCCTCATTTTAACTTAATGTTGAAGGGCATGACACAAAACAGCTAAGCAGACGATTCTGTATATGGCCGAATAGTTGCGAAACTTTTATGGAGATTGGTTTCAATTTCAAGTATGAGGACTAGGCTTTCTCGGACCACTAATAAATAAAACGCACTTAAAAAAAACTCATCCGCCGCCCCCACATGACCAAAAGAGGCACACTTTATGGGCACAGTCTACAGTGTCATTGGTCCAAGGAGGAATTTAGGCAGACGCACCCAAGGTTACTATAAAAAAAAATAGAAACCAGAAGCCCAGAAGCATTATTTATTAACTGCCTAGGAAAGGAAGATGGTTCCGCCTCGAATTTTCCTTTCCGTTTTTCCTTTCGCTTCTCCTTTTCCTTTCTGGGCAACAACTCCAAAGTCAAAGACTGGATCCTTATAAAGGGTGATGTTGCCAGGCGTTCCAGTCTTTGAACCGACTGATTCCTTTAGTGGTTCGTATACCAAAGGCAGGGTCAATGCTTGGGGAATGTTTGACGCTACGATGGGTTTGCACCTGAACGACGCGTTAGTTTTTCACCGAGTGGAACAGAAACAAACATGAGTGGTAATAATCTGTAACTATGGACGGTATCAAGAATTTATAAGGTTGGGGAGGAGAATTGGTGACTGAGACCCATTCTGAAACGTCTTAGATACATACACATTAGTTCAGTCTTAGTTTATAGAGGGCGCCATGTGTTTATGTGGTAATTTCTACTCATTTTTTTAGCCTAAAATTAAATGAAACTAAACAAAACTAGCTTTATTTAATTATTTACCATAGCTTGGTTGTAATTTAGTTTACTTGAGATTTGGGCTGAAAAATGAGCAAAAATTACCATTTGGAACACGTGGCGCCCTCTGAAAACTCTAACGGAACTAAAGGGACGAATCTAACATGTTTCAATAGGGACTTTTTAGAGTTACAAATTCTCCTCCCAAACCCTATAAATTCTTGACGGTATGGATGTTCTAGTAATTCATTTTCAGTACATAAGCTATAAAATCAAAAGAGAACACGTTTATAGAAAATCTAGAGGAAGCTCGTGCTACGCACGGCTAGTGTTAGATGCACCATTTCCAATATTCTGGATGTTTCACCGAATTAAGTTTCTTCACTCCCATTTTCGCGCACACTGGCTAAGAAACGCTTTCACGAAATTAAGTTTCTTCTATCCAATTTTTGCGCACACTGGTTGACATTCGCCAGTGTTTGCTTCTTTCTCATGATTATTACTTTTTTGGTTGCTAGCGTCAGGATATTTAAAAAAAAAAAATGAATTCAGAGTTAAAATGGAATACTGAGGCTAAAAGTGGTATGGAAATGGAGCTTTTCAGCCTGGAAAATGCTGGGGAAATCCCGGAATTTGGTTCAGATGCCGACGTATATAAAGTTCCCTGTATGTAAAATTCCCCATTAATAACGAATACTTTCAGTATACTCTAGAATGGCGGGTCACGTGATTACCTTGACTGTACTCAGTATGTTGGAAATAAAAGTAGGACTGTTGGCAAGATTTATACCAGCATCAACCTCTACACCAAATGATTCGCCAGTTCACCTAATCTTGGTATGAAAAGCAGCCTTTTTAAAAAATCCTCATAAGGTGACAGAATTTTTTGTAGTGCGGTAATTGGCCAAGCAGAGCTCAATTTCTGTCATGCGCCGTAATATTATTGTCACTCCTTGTCTCACGAAACTCGTGGTAGCGATAATCATTTGTAGATAACGATACTAATTTTAAGAATTCTATTCATAAATGAATGTGTCAGAACAAAACTAGCAAAGTTTAAAAGACGTAATGTACAACGGCCCCCGCGCACTAGGCGTCCAGGTCGTGCGGCCAGTGGTCGTCGCGGACAAAAAACACGTCGCGGAATCCCAGTGGGAGACAGTGCTTGCTCCGTATTCATTTTTCCCCGCCTGGAATCCCAGTGGCCGCTGGTTCCAGTCGCAGCGACCACTGGGATCTAAGGCGGCGTGCAGGCGACCATAGGGTGACCATAAGGTGTCGAGAATTATCAATGAAAAACGGACGTGGCCGCGCGTCACGTCGTCGTGTTCTTTGGCCGCGACGACTACTGGCCGCACGACCTGGCCGCCTAGTGCGCGGGGGCCCTAAATCTGTAGGCCTTGAAAAAACAAACGCTACCTCAACTGTAGAATTGACAAAATAAACCCAGGGTCCGTCTCTTACGTATACTCTTTGCTTTTTTTTATGAGTTTTTTTATCCTGTTCTGTCATAACGAAAAAATGCGAAGGGCAGAATAAGGTCACCTCAGCTAAATTTAAGGGCATTTCTGTGTAAACAAGTCGTGAGACACTACAAATAAAAAAATGAGGAGAAACCCCGAACTAGAGCAATAAAAAAAACTGTGTTTTACTCCAACCCTCATGAAAGTGGGGGAGCGCTGCCGGGGGGGGGGGGGGGGGGCGGGGGGGTGGGGCGATGTGGAAACGCAATAAACCAACTACTTTTTTTTCCCACGGCTTGAGCCCTTTAAAAAAAGTAGAAAATTCCGCAAATGTGGGTTAAGGAATTTCTTACTTTTTAAGGGAAGACGCTAAACAGGAAAATGTGTTTGTTACCCTTTGGTTGAATTTTATGAAATTTCGTGTGTCTTTGACTCGCAAAGTTGTAAATTTTAATGAATATTGATGCATCTGATTGGGTCTGATGAGTCGTGATAAAGTCTGGTCAATTTACGAATTTTGATGCTCGAATTTGGTAAATATTGGTGAAGGATTTATAACTTTTACTAGCTGTTCCCGGTGTAACAGCTAGTATGTTCCGCCGGTGTAGTAGAAGTAATGTTTTCACACTGTCCCGTTTGTTGTCGTCACCCCGTCGCAACTCGCGGAGGCGCAACAGCAAGCTTTATATCAGCTGGCATTGACTTGGTCAGTTTGGTGTTTGCCGCTCTCGGCAGATGTCGCCCCTAGCCACACATTCACCAATCACCACCTCTTAGCTCAAGACTTCGATACTGAATAGCTTTGGCACTGAAAGGACTTTTAACAATTGTACTATACGTTGGAATAGTGCCTATAATTACACATTATAATACATTATAATACACACTATAATTACACATTATGTCGGGGGAAAAAAGCACGGAACCAGATAATTAAAGAAAAAAAACAAGTAGTGCTGGAAGAAATAGACGAACAATGTTTCGAAAATGTACAATTTTCGTCACCAGGTTTAAAAATAAAATCTTAAAACATGGCAAGGCCACTACGTCATGTAATGTTTAAGGCTAAAACCACAGTAATTTAAAAGAATAAAAGCCAAAAACCACCATTTCTCCTATCAAAAAAGGCAGAAAACGGTGGCTAAAATGTGCAAACCCAACCTGCTTCTTGGAAAACCCGGTTGGTCCCACGGGTTTTCCCACAAGAGAGCCGTTTTGTATACCACTTTCTGGAGTATCCATTTCTGGTATTACAACTTTAAAAAGACGTTGTATGATAAACAGAAAGGTAGGGGTACGTCCCCCCCCCCCCCATTTCTGCCCCTTTCTAGGTGTATGTAATCTGCTAATACAGTGCAATAATTAATAGCTGTTACTACTATTATAGTTCACATCCCAACTAAATATTGCTTTGGGTCAAACGGTTTCCGAGATATTAGGTTGGGACAAGATTTTAAGGGCCACCTTCGAAGGGCCGCAGTGCCCTTAGGAAGCATTTCCGGACCCTTATTTATGGGACTTGTTAACTTTCATTTGTATGGTGGAAGTCTTCCTTAAAGTATCTGCATATAGGGTTTAGAAACACCCTGTATATATGTAATTATAACAATAAAATAAAAACAAAAATGGAGAAAAA
>JAHWFP010088200.1:0-24232 GCA_023313725.1 Lithobius niger | reverse complement strand
AACAGAACGCACCACTGTTAGAGACAGTTTGGCTCTAAACTTGACGTGCGCAGTGACGTTGCGTCAGCCGTTCAGTACCTTCTTAACTACAATACAGCTCAACAAGCTCAGCAGAGTATTCGATACGTCATGCCTTCACCGCGACCTGACCTGTCTAATGAATTTGGCCAGGGTTGGCTAGTAGATGTGACCAGGCGAGAGCAATGCCAAATTGCGAACCATATCAGGGAGGTGCTGTGCTGGGGTGGAGGTTTGAGCATGCGCGAGGTAACAGTTTTGACGAAACAGATTCATCGCTGACGATGTTGACGTCAATCAAGCCGCATCAACACGGATATTAGCAGGGATTGAGCCAAACTGTCACCAACAGTGATGCGTTTGGTTCGCTCTGTTTGGTCGTTTAGGAAGGTATCGGTAGTAAAGAGATTCAGTTTATCACTGATGTTGTTTCGTTGGCATGACTTCATTATCTTATTGAAAAGTAGTGATACGACTGAAGGCATTTTACAAAACGCTATCTACTTACCTTCGTCGACTGACGTTCCCATGGGAGGGGCACTAGCGCCATTGCTATGTGGTTCCAGGAACGTGTGCGGGGGAGGAGTAATCACTAGGGAAAACCGCATAAATGGAAGAACGTATACAATACAACAGTACAATGGAAAATCGTCTAACACGAAATTCGTATAATGGAAAATTTTCAAATGTTCCTGCCGCACTCGCTGCGCCTATATATGTACATATATAACATCAGAAACCGCAGGTATATTATTGTCCAGTTACACGTTTATCCATTATACGATTCTCCATTACACGATATTCCGTTTAAATGATTTTCCAGATTTTTTATTTAGGCAGATATTAGATTATTATCCCATTAGACGATTTTCCAGTTAGACTTTCGTCCGACGCCCCGTGAGGGTAATCGTCGGGGTCTCACGAACCCCCTCCTCCCCCCCCCCCAAAAAAAATCGAAAGTCCTGAAATTAAGTATAGTGCGTTAGGTCTTGAATCGGAGGGCACAATGGCCCGTTCGGGAGAATTTCGGCGCATAAATACACCCTAACCACTTTCTCACTTTCTCGTCCCAAGCTGCACGCTCAAATGTGCGATTCCGCACGGGAACTAAATGAATTCAAAAAAACACTCTTTTCGATCGGGATGGCGTTGTTGGCACACGTCGTTCGCAATCGCACAACACCGTGGCGCTTGTCCCCCCCCCCCCCCGCCGCGACTTCCTCTCCTGCACCACCCACTTTCCCCTCACCCAACCACCCAAACCCCCTTCCGATCTCACTTCTAGACTCTTCAGAGACAGATGGACGTCTGCCAAAAGTACAACAAGCCAACTTTCATCATCAAACACGCACGAGGAGGCTTCAATGACTTTTCACCACTAGCGGCAACCGTCATGACGCTGGATGTGTTTGACAGCAATTTCATGGCTCTACAGGTGGCCCCCACCCTCTTTTTTCTACCCTTTCTTTTCCCGTTCATTGAGCAAGGAAACTAGATAAACTTTCTGCGACACCGCAATTTGATCCGTCTATTACAGCCTGTTCACCTTATGGGCACGCCGCTAATCTTTTGAGGTTTTTAAAAAAAAGGTGGACATTCAGAAACACAATAGTACGTCGTCCGTGAAGCTGAAGAACCATCACTAATTTCTGATTTCTTATCCAGAGAATTGAACAGTATAGAGAAAAGTGGGGTATGAAGCCTGATTTTGGGGTTAGCGTATCCGCTTAAAATGTAGCGTTTGATGCAGATAATTGGTCGATAATAATTGAATATTTAAACGTCATGATTTACGTAAATTCTCCGAAAATCTAGTTCAGTCTCCGTGTATGCTTCTCGTTCTCAAAATAACCTGCCGCATTTAACAGCCATGGTTAAAGGCTAGGTGTTTAGAACAACAAAGTTAGACACACGCTAGTGTTTCGTATACAAAGTTCAGTAATGACCACACTATTGCTTTTTGATAAAGACGAGGTAGTCACTAACACTCTGCCTGCTAAGTTTTTCTGAAATTGTTAACGGTAAAAGAAAGGAGACAGCCTGGCCTGGCCGTGAGCAGCAATTTGTGGAGTCAACTTGGGTGGACTTGTTGTGGAGTTGTACGGAATGTTGTTTACGCTAGTGTGTAGTAGGTTTGTTGGCTTGGGATATTTAGTAAGTTGGATGAGTACTTGGTGTGCTGGATTGTATTTTTAGGTTAGGAGGGGCGTGCGGTTGTGGGCCAAGGCCTCTAATAAAATCTGACGAAGGTGTAAGTAAGAATAATGTGAGCGTGTAGGTGTATGGACCTTTTGGGCTTAACAAACTAATCAATCAATCACGGAGACAGCTGGATTTTAATCTGTATGTGTGTAAATACATACTATACAGATAAGGATTTTATTGAGTCCTCCCAGATACCACGCAAAACATCAACGGACAATCAATCTGGCGAGAGCCCTGCAGATGGCCGGAATAGAGCTAACAAAACCGTGGCCGTTTCTTCACATTCTATGCTTCGAGGAGTGGTGGAGAGTAAAAGCAAGGTACACGGCTGTAAGAACGTACACGGTATTTCGACATTTGTTAACAAAACTTGTATTGCTATCCTCACATATATAAAAACAACTAATATTTCATCATTTTGTCACATCAATGCTGTGCAATCTCCTCATATAAAAACCTAAAATAACAGTTAATCGTAGTACAATAACAAATTTTTCATATGGGCATTACATTAAAACCATATATGAATGTATGTACATGAACGATGAGGCTGCATGTTCAAGATTAAAATACAGGTCGTACAATTCAGTTTCAAGTTTAAATTACTAATGTACTTTTAAGTGTGTGCTAAAACCAATAGTGAATGATTTAGAAAGTATTTCAAAGGTGTAAAACCGTAAACATTTACATTTAGGAAGGTCAACGTGCAGGAGCTCATTGGCAAGCTGCCATTGTGGCTAAAACGGAAGTGACGTGCGTTTCAAGGTGCACTGTGGTAGGTGTTGTTATCCGTTAAGAAGTGCGTAATGGGAAATTAGCAAAGAAAAGTGTTTCCTCTTAAATTTCCGAACACAACACCTACCACAGTGGGCTCTTTCGAACGTTTGTTTGCTGTCGTGCTATTTTCGTACCAAGGTGTTCGTATCTGGAAAAGCAAAACTTAGCAGAAGTAGAGGAGTAGAAGCAAGAGCATATAAACGCAAGACGTGGAAGTATCCATGTTGTAACTTTTTGTACTTCGTATTCCATCCCTTGTCACAAGGCCGCGTGAGAGAGAAGCGCGGGTCTCGATTCAGGGATCCAAACCAGTTCATCCAACATTGCCAGAATCTAAAAAATTATTTTGTGAGTCTGGCAAACGATATTAGGCAAAGATGCCGACGCAAGATGAAACCGTGTTTAAATTTTGGATCTCAATTTCAGTTCTTGTCCACAAAAGTTAAACCTGTATACAACGCAGAACATGCTGCAAACAGCTAGTGACTAGAAGCACAAGCAGGTTCTGCCTTGTACATAGTTTCAACTTTAGTGAACAAGGACAGAAAGTGTGGTCCGAAAATTAAATACGGTTTCCTCGTGTGTCATTGCGCCAGAATCTTATTTTAACAAAGTAAAGCTGAGAGGTCGGCGCGAGAACAAAATGTCTACCCCGATCGGTGTTGGTTGGGAAAAGAAACTCATTCATCCTTCCTCGCTTTACGGTTGATTAAACATCACTAAAACCAAAAGTGGTTGACCTGGACCATTCACAGCAAGCGAAAATTCGTAGGATATCCATAAAAGTAATTACCACCACTTGTTCGACCAGGGCGACCAATGAAATATGGGCAGTATTCTGACATTTCAGTGCCGAGCCATACGTTATACACTCCTAAACCATGCGCAATGGCTGTTAGCCGTGACGTCACCATGAGTTAGCCAATGACAAACGAGAACAACGGCTGTTTGGCCGTCTGATTGGACTAGCCCAGTCACGTGATATGCACGTCACAGCAAACAGCCAAGGCGCGTGGTTGTTGTAGTAGTTGCAGTATTGGTGACGTAAGTGATACGAGATGTCACACTTTTTGGCGTATAAGGTTACCTATGTCTTAACCTTTTCGATTTTTCGTATGGAGCCCCGTTGTTTCAATCATTGAGAACACTTCCAAACGTATAGATTATCAACTACTGTAGTTCGAAGGAGACATTCCCAGTCAAATGGGTGAACATCGTTAAAGGGGAATTCCCATGGAACGACAATCTGCAGCATCTATAGCCATTTCCCGCAATCTAAGTTCTGTCTAGCGCTTACTTTCAACAGGCGAAGGAACACACAAATAAATTAATTTTTACATAACAAACAAGCCACGTGCCTCCTTAATTATTGAGTGTAAAGTTGGTGCGCCCACGTGCACCAGGAAGCAAAGTGAAGTTAACTCCAACGACGTCACGGGCGCTTTTTTTCTATATATCGACCGTTTTGAAACGGAGATTTTGAACCGCTAGATGGGCGCCATCGAGTGACAGTGATGTCGTTAACCGTGACCGATTGCTCCCTGATGCACCAACTTTACATTCAATAATTAAGGAGGCACGTGGCTAGTTTGTTGTGTAAAAAGAAATTTCTTTGCGCATTCCTTCGCTTGTTGAAATCAAGTGCTACATAGAACTAAATAATGGTAGGCGGCGCTAGATACTGCATCCTGTCATTCAGTGAATAGGCACATTTCAGCAGAAGAAGCTGTTACAGGGTTCATACAATTTTTTAATTCTCAATTTCCCTGATATTTCCAGGTTTTCCAGGTGCATCCAATGGCAGTTTCCAGGTGTTGACAAGTTGTTTAGTTAGGGAAACAGGCAGTAGCTAATGTTTTTATTAATATTTGTTCGAAAATAATCCAACATCCCAGAAAATAGCTGTTTAGAGACCAGTCCAGACGGGACATTTTCATCACAGATATGGGTATCAGCCTAAGATTTTGTTTACTGACGATATGTCTAAAATACTTGAACTTATTAAAGCACAAATTAAAATACTTACTACTAGCCTAGGATTTTGTTCCTGATCTGCTAATTCAATGGAACTTACTGATCAGACAAAAATGCATTTTTTCAAATTTCCCTATCTTTTCCCTGATTTTGAATAAAATTCTAGTTTTTTTTCCTGAAATTTCCCTGAGCTTTTGGCTCTATTTTCATTTTCCCTGAGCTTTTGGCTCTATTTTCATTTTTCCTGACCTTTTGGCTCTATTTTCATTTTCCCTGAGCTTTTGGCTCTATTTTCATTTTCCCTGAGATTTCCAGGTTCTCCAGGTTTTGTCTGAACCCTGTGTTATTAACGCCATTTTAAAAACATAAGATTTCTTCTTCTAGTATGTCGAGTTCATCCCCGAAGAATACTTCCTTTTCTTGCTAATTGTCTGTTTTCAATTCTCGATTTCCTTACTCCTACATCATGGTTCAGAGGATTCGAAGTGTTTTAGTGAGCGTTAACCACTTCCGGTCGTCTCCCAACTAAGCCCTAAGGCCCTATATGTCTGCAGCATCCGGGATTGCCAGGTAGTCACCCACCCAAGTATCAATCGGGCCTAATGCTGCTTAACTTCGGTGATACGAAGGCCAATGTCCCGTATACCAACATTCACTAACCAACAACCACTTTAAATATGCGGTGCACGAAGCTAATCACTGCTACGTTGTAAAGTGGTCGGCAACAACAGAACCCCTGTAAACAATAAAACCTAAGTAGATTAGATTAGATTAGATTAGATTCTTTATTGAGCCTAGAACAAAGATGCGGCCTTCAAGCCATGCGCTCAGTCTAACCTACTTACAAGCTAACTTACAACTAAACAAGAACACAACTGTGATCTATGGAGCTTGATTTTGTACCGCCTCCCCCCTCCGCCCCCAAAAAGAAAAAAATGTAAGATTTCTTTTGGTATGGTGGGAAGAAGGGTAATTAGTTAGGCTTATTTATGCTACATTTTTTGGGTTTAAATAACAGTATGGAGTTTCTGTTACCGGCACCCTTGTTTTACTTGGCGGGACGAAAAAAAAAACACAACCCCAACAACCACACAAAAAAGGTGTTCTACACATATTTTGTGATGAGGCCCTTTGGTAGTCAGAATGATCACAATGTTTAGGAATTTTTATTGTTGTTAGAAATAAATGTAACTTATGGCTATGGTCTTTGATGGGAATGCTATGCATGCAAACCGACTGAGAGCTGGTGGTTAAGCTGTAGCAGGAGATTGTTAAAAGTGTAAAACATTAAAACCCGTATCTCATTGCACGAATGTGAAAAATAACTAGCAGACTGTGACGAGTAAGTACTTCAGAACATTTGTTTGTTTTGAGTTTCGTTTTGCCATTTCAAGGATTTTCATTTTTCTTACCTCTTTTTGTTTTTAAGGTTCCTCAGATCGTGAAAAACTCGTTAAAAAGTGAAAACTGAAATTTTGAATTCAAATGCAAAACTACCTAGTGGCGTGGCGCGCCGAAAAATTAACGGCGGCGGGCAGCGGCGGCGTGCCGAAATTATTGTTCATCAGCAACGGCGTGCGGAATATTGGGAAAATCATCGGCGGCGGCTGTGGGTTGCGCATAGGACCGCGATCGTTTCTACTAGCAGCTATCTAGCATCTCTCTAGCTATCTAATGTAAATTCCACATTGCCAATTGTAGCATAATACACTCAAATACAATTTTTACGTTCGGAGCAGTCCCACTTATACGATTGCGCAAGACACAGAACGGAAGCTTATTCACTCCCGACAGCTGCTATATATAAATCTATAGCTTACACGGTTACGGATTAAGAGCGAAGAAATGCTTACAATTCGTTGTACCGTCATGATTTCGTTCACTTCTTCCCTTTTGATACCGGGACATCGTGTCTCTCAGGGCACATGGCCTTTATCGCCACGAAATACAAGGGAGGTCGCAACTGTACTAGAAACAATCAGTACCTTCCTAAAAAAAAAGTTGAGGATGTGGCCATAGCGACTAAGGCGCTATGCAAGTGATCTGGGGCGAACTGGGTAGCTGGTTCGAATCCGGGTCATGCCACTCCGTAAGAGCATAAAGGTGGCTTACTGAACTACGTTATTTCTAGTGTATGATTTTCGCTGTTGGCCTAATTTCCAATTTTCCTTAGTACCTTCCTAAAGCACCGAACAGAGCGAACGGAACGCACCACTGTTAGAGACAGTTTGGCTCCAAACTTGACGTCGCGCGTGCGCAGTGATGTTGCGTCAGCCGTTCAGTACCTTCATAACTACAATACAGCTCAACAAGCTCAGCAGAGTATTCGATACGTCATACCTTCACCGCGACCAGACCTGGCTAATGGATGTGACCAGGATTGCCTATAATAGATGTAATGCCAAATTGCGAACCATATCGGGGAGGTGGTTTGCTGGGGTGGAGGTTTGAGCATGCGCGTCGTAACAGTTTTGACGAAACAGATTCATCGCTGACGATGTTGACGTCAATCAAGCCGCATCAACACGGATATTAGCAGGGAATGAGCCAAACTGACACCAACATTGGTGCGTTTGGTTCGCTGTTTGGTCGTTTAGGAAGGTACCGAATGCATTCCAAACTTTCGCAAGCAGCATTCCTTCCGGCGCTTGGCCGGTCGTCAGTAACGCCAACATGGCGCCAGTCAACTTCCGGTTCTCGTCTGAATGCGATCTAGGACGATATATAGTAAACTGCGTTTAGGATTGGCCAGACGCCAACCCTACAATATATTTATTTATTTATTTATTTTATTTACAAAATTATTGTAAAGAGCATGATAGCAATTTTAGATTAAAACAACAATTTAAAAAATAGAATAAATATGGCAGCCTCTGTTGCACTCCGTTCTCGCCAGAATGCGATTCGTGAGATACACAGCCCATAATTCATCATTTCTGTCGTACTTGTGCGACGAAGGCAATGCATACATTGAGCAGGTTGCCACAAACGTGAAAACGCTGTATATCTTAAAAACTAAGCAAACATCAATTTATAAAATCGAACAGTTATTGAAAAATTAATTCAAACTTTTGCCTGTGCTACGATAAAGTTTGCAAAGATTATCACAGTTTAACAGTAGCTATGCGTTTTTTACCCCACTCTCGGACTTGAGTTTCTCCAACATTTTGCACTCCATGACAATCATTATGGCGGCTGCCATCCCATAATCTCAAATCGGAAGTACCACATTTGGCTATGCCTTAAATCGTGAATCTGCATGTCCGGTAAACGTAGTTTACCATATCGTCCTAAGAAATACGAAACGACTCTTCAAGTGTAACGTTCAACTTTAAACTCATAAATTTCTGCATTACTAACTTCAGTGTCACACATTTGAAGGAAATTGAAACAAAATTTGCAAAAGGGTCATATTCCTGACAAACAGACTCGCCGACCAAACATGGGACGGCAACTCCAGAATAAACAATACTTTTTAAACCAACGGCCTGTGTACCGTTATGGCACTGAACAAACTCTGTGATGTAGCTTCCTGTTTCCGGTTTAGCTGTAGGTGTATGAATAATAATGACCCCGCGGAAGAACTTCCAACTAATACTCAGAGAACTTTTCAGTCATTTCCTGTTTATTTTAATAATATTCTGCTTTCTGGATGCTTTCATGAAATATAAATTTTACGCGAAATATGTCTGGTAAACTTTAAAGCTGGACGAACTTGGAATGAAATGGTGTAAATGCATGTGAAATAGAACGCCGGTTAAAGTAAATGTAAATATAAAGAAACATCAAGTTTGGCTATGCTGAAATACTATGCAGTGGTGATGCAACGATGGCACATTGTTGTGCCAAACTTTGAGTCACCAGAAAAGTGGTTGCTCGAGGTGCCGAAGCGTGAAGGTGGAACTTCGTTATAGTGTCCGCATCGTATCTTGAGTTCACCCCAGAACGAACATAGATAATCAATTGTATGTTTTTGGTAGCAGAGTGCCTTGTTGATATCCAAGATGTTTACAAAAACAATGGCGGCCGTCGATTAAAGTCGTCCCCTCCAGGAAGGCGTAGCATGCAGAGTGCCTTGTTGATATCCAAGATGGTTACAAAAACAATGGCGGTCGTCGATTAATGCCGCCCCCGTAGCCGCTCGTAAAATACCTGCTTGTAAAATACCTCAAGATACGCCGCGCACACAATAAGAACATTTACATTTTCCTCCTAAACGAAGAACACACAAATTTGTACATCATTCGAGCATCCGGTCTTGTCGCTTTGTTTCTTAGCCAATAAGCAAGCAGATAACATACGTTCTGGGTTTTTCAACCAATAAGCAAACCGTTAACATACGTTCTTTTCTATCAAAAATCATTAAACGCGTATGATGTGCGTGCGTGTTGCGTGTTTGTACCTCTACTCCTTTGGAACCAAGGCACCTACAAAGATCCGAGTAGGTCCAAATTAAAGATAACTAAACTGCGCTTCCGTTACGCCGATTTTTGTCGCTGTATCTTGATTTTATGACCTAAAATACGCGAAAAACAATGCAAAAATAACCGTCAAAGTTTTTTTGACCCTCATGACATCATAGTTTGTTCATGCAAAGTTTATTATGCCTGAACCAACTTTGACCTTCCAAAGTAAACTTTGCCAGATAAAACTACGACGTCATGTTTTGCATCAGTGCGAAAGTAACAGAAACACGACATATCACCAATATATGGATCTCAGAATCAGTAGGAAATCAAAGTTCACTTCGTTTTCGGGCAAGCCATGATTAACACGTGTTATGAACTTTGAGATAGGACCTTAGGGCTTCGTCGGGCAGATAGATGACCAGAAGTGAATAACGCTCGCCAAAAAACCCTTTGAACCCTTTGAACTTTGAGATTGCAGTTCAAAATACGAATGATATAGACAAAATGCAGGCGTGCTGAGGAATGTGATGGATGAACTGTGAGCAATAATTAGTTTGTGTCGAAATGACCAGTACATCGATTTGGTGAGGCTCTTGGAATCAAAGAAATTACATGAAGCATGGATCGACGCCAATGGAGTGAACGAAGCAAACAATATAGCTAGTATACTTAATTCGCAACGATTTTCAGTACCTTTGTTATTGTTTTTTTTTTAATTAATTTCTTTGAGCCTTAAATCAGCCGAAGCAACTTAATGCTCGTGTGGCTGAACCGGCTCAATTTTGAACATTACCAGACTTTTTTGAGAGATGAAATATCTGGTAAAGGGGGGGGGGGGGAGCCAACACAGGGATTTGAACCGGAAAACCACCGCTTATCGTAGGTGCCGAAAGATTGGCCAGAATTGGCCAGAATAGTTCCCATAGCCACTGAAGGAGCATGGTAGCCTCTCTCGCAACCCTGGCCAGCAGTCCTGGCAGGGACTTTTCCAAGATCTCCTTTCCAGAGGTTCGACCGGACCCGCAATCCTCCAGCAACCAGGCAGAGCTCTCTCACCGCTCAGCCACGATGATCACTTGGGGTATTTATTTGGGGATTCCCGTTATGTCATTCACGCACACAATTCCAAAGGGGTGCACCATCCTCCATGGACGCGGACAGACCACTTGAAGGTAACGGTAAAAAAAAAAAAAATTAACACTTTAATAACAATCTACGAACTATTCTCCATTCTCTTTGACGTCCGAAAATCAAATACATCATTAGAGAGAGTCTCCCTGTGGTTGTAACGTCACAACGTAGTCACCGTTATACAACAGTTGTGACCTAGCTAAAGTACTACTGGACGATATGTTATGAGACCCGGGTGATATGATGAGACCACGAGGGGCCACTGATTGGACAAGAAATGGATGACCTTGCCAAATGTTATTAAGGTCATTCAACTGCTAGCTTCTTAAATATGCCTCACACACCATGAGTATAAATTAGGAATATGTAGGGAACAAAGAGACATTTCAATGCAAAAAACAAAACGAAATTCAGACAAGATTTGCAGGACGTACGACGTACGTCAAATGGCTACTTTCGATCCTTAAATGGAAGGCGATACTTCCCTGCACGACGGAGTGTTTGAATGGAATGCCATTCAGGGGTCGAAAGAGCCATTTTACATACGTCATCGGTGCTTCAAATCTGGCCCGATTTCCGTTCTGTTTTTGTATTGGTAATGTCTCTTTGTTCCCTACATATTCCTGATTTATACTCATGGTGTGTGAGGCATATTTAAGAAGTTAGCAGTTGAACGACATTGATAATATTTGGCAAGTTCATCCATTTCTTGTCCAATCAATGGTCCTTCTTGGCCTCATCACATCACCCGGGTCTCGTAACATACCGTTCAGTAGTACTTTAGCTACCAAGCTGGGTCACAACTTAACTGATCACACTGTATGAAGACCGTACATGTCCTACTCCTGCCGATACGTTCAGTTAACCTACTATTGGTAATAGAGCTCAGGTTGCAAAGCCGATCTGCGCATGCCCATTAACCAGTACCTGAAAACGAGATCTCATCAACGTTCCTGACAAGCCTACTGGTATTTTCGAGAAGCGAAGGACTCTGTGGTGCTTCGCGCTCATGTCGATTACGGCATATGACATACCCTAGGAATGCCAGATTAAAATTACCTACAAAAATTGTCCCTCTTTAACTGGAAGTGTGGTTCGGCTAGAAGCGCGACAAACTTCCAAGATATAATAATGAATTTGAATAAGATTAAAATCACTTAACACAGCATGGAACCACAAGTTCGGAAATGGGAAATAAGTATTAAAAACAGGGGAATGTTTCCCAAAAAGAACGAAATAAGTAAAAAACAACAAACAAACAAATAACAAATCTTTTCCACTGTCTAAAATCCCTTGCTGTTGTGGTATCCCAGACGATATTAATGTCAATTTCGTACCAGTACCAAAATTATGTGTCAATTTTAACTGAACAAAAAACTGCTTCGCCGTTTAGAAAAACGCATTAGAGCTCGTATCCCCATATTTACAGCTGTAAAGGTATACGAATAAAAACGGATTAGAGCTCACTCGAACACAACGAACTATAATTTGAACTCCAATTCCAGGAAACAAGGATTGTGACATGCCAGCCTCCATGCACTCAGATATATGTACATCACTAATCAAACAAACAAAACGTAAAACGATTGGATATTTCACACATAAAGACGCAATAAGAAAAACCTGTATAATACACAAATTATTCGCACACAAACCTTACATTTCAAACACAAACTGCGTTCACTTTCTGACACAATCACTGAGTAAAAATAGTTCTTGTTCCCTGGAATTGAAGTTCAAATTATAGTTCGTTGCGTTCGAGTGAACTCTAACCCGTTTTTATTCGTGTACCTTCACAGCTGTGAGTATGGGGATACAAGGGGTAATGCTTTTTTTTTCTAAACAGCGACGCCATTTTGTATTCAGTTAATTTGGTTAACAAATAACTAATTCATCTGGCGCCGTAGGTTAATTTGCTTGACACGTTAGAGTATTTAATAGGTGTGTATTATGTTCAGCTACGTAACTTCCTCTGCCTCCTTCGCCATAATCGTTGGCATGGTGACCCCTCCTTGAGTTAATCGTTATTCGGAGTACGGCAAGCGTCTTGGAAACTCCTGTATATCGATAGCTTTTCAAGATATTATTTTATTTTACTGATAAAAAGTACTTCTCTTTTTTTGTCAATGTTCTTTTTCCGTTCAGCTTTGGTTTTGATTGCCCATTCTTGAAACTTGATTGGATGGTTGAGAAGTTTGTTTGGAACCGGCAGTCAAGGCCATCGGTCCCAAAACACGACGAAGTCGGATATAAGCCACTGGCGGAAATCGTGCCTACGAATTTTAAAATGCACGCTTTTTTGGCTTAATTATGACTTGGTTTTATGTTATTACAACGACTTGTGGTTATTTATTAACATGATCGTGATTAAAATTAGAGAGGAACCTCCAACAGCAACAATGCCAATGAATAAAGATGCTTATTATATGTCAGCATAAGTTACGCAGCTTAACGTTGGCTTTACTGCTTCTTGGGCTGGTGACCTTAGGTCGCAGTTACAATAAAATAACAAAACAAATCAGTGCACATAAGGCTGGTATGGCCGACACTGTGTTCATTTCGCATAACATAAGCCTGACCACATCGAGTTCTTGAAGATGTTTACAGGTACTTTGGATATCACGATGAGGCTTCATCATTTCAACAACATGAGAACAACAACATTTTTAATCAAACATAAAAGCCACACTTATAGGGGAAGCGGGTTGCACCCCACGTTGCAACTCAGCACACATTAACTCGCGAACGCAGACACTTCACTTGTCATCCCAACACTTTCAAACACACCTTCATCTCCAAAATGACGTCACATCATCGATAGCTGACGTGTGTTGTACGCTGGAATCTGGAACCGGTACGGTTGCTTATACCACACAAACACAGCTACGACTCGTACGCACCCACCACACGCAGAAGCCCATCGAGTGACGGACCACTCCGAAAATAAAAATTCTACATAACGTACAAGTGGGTGCTTACCTGCGTAACGCCGGAAGTGACGTGTGACAAACCACAACCACTAAACGCCAGCAGCAGCGGGCGGCACCACGATGATGCCGAACAGGAGCCGAACGAACGCCGTTCTGGACGGCGCGGCCGTCGACGTTGCTCGATTCGGTAGAACTACAAATCCAAGCGCACACTGCTCTAGCACGGGAGGCTGTGGGCCGCGTCTTTTGTAGGGATGAGAGTGGTCGACTCCGTCGCCGGGGGTGGAAGGATGGATGGACCGATCCCCGAGAAGACAGCGCGCGCAAATCAATGGCACACGGAGAACGAGAGGCACGTGAAGAGAAGACGGGACCACAAGGCACCGAATGGACACTCCTTTCTTACTTGGGTGCCCGCTTGATGGACGATTGGACGGGCCACCTGCAAATGGAGCAACGCTGGATGAGGATCTTCTAGCCCACATCAAAGATATTGGATGGAATAGCGATGTTACTTGCAGGCGGTGGTAGCAAAAGGAAGAAGACTGACAAGAAGACAGCGACTTGCGATGTTACAGTCGAGTCTTGCAGCCACAGAAAGACCGAAAGGACACGCGCAAGGACTGACAAGCAGAAGACGGAAATGGACAGCGGGCAAGACTGGCAAAACATCCGACTTCCAAGTTCGTCATGATATTTTCTTAAATTCATGCTCGGCGATCGATTTAACTGCTTAGTGACTAGTCAAACCAAAGGTGACCAGCACTTCCATAAAAAGCGACCAGCATTTCCATCAAAAGCGACCAGCATTTCCATCAAAAGCGAGCACTTCCATCAAAACCGACGTCATGCGTCTTTTGTTTTAGAATGTGACTGGTCATGACTGGTCATGACTTTTCAGGAACCGTCATGACTCTTAACTAGGAAAGCAAACCAACATAAACGCCATTGGCTATTGTGCTATAGGGGCGGATCTTGGGAGTCACGAATATGATGGAGATGGCATCAATGGTTGTGGGAAAGTGATGACGATATACAGGGTGGGGCATAAAGGACGGAACACCCTTGGCAATCAAAGATGGTTAATGTTAGGATAATGAAACTTTGCATGGTATGTTACAAGGCGAACGGGGAGCCAACTAACCATGAATCGATCACTGACCTTGACGCATATTTTCAAGATCATCGTGATGCTAACTTTTTAACTATGCTTTTTAGAACCCCAGTGTAAATTAGAAACTTGTAGACAGTGTCAAGGCATGACCAATGCAAAAAACAGAACGAAATTCGGTACGTTAGTTTAGGAGTTACGGGCATTACAAGAATCATTCTGTTGTGCTGGCCGATCGTGGCTGTCCTGCCAAACAGTTCTGTCAGGCTCTTTCGTACACCATGCATTGTATTGGTAGGTAATGGTGTTGGCAGCATACGCAAATTGGCATAATTCATTAACCGTGATCAGCTCTGAAACAAAATCAGAAATGTTAACCTGAGGGAGGAACAACATTAGTTTCATTTCTAGACGACCATGGTGACTAAACTATGCCAACTTGCATAAGATGCTGTAGTTTGCAGCACCATTCTGTTTATACGTGTAATGTAGCAGATTGTGTTGAGCTAGTGTCGAGTCATCAGTGTGTCAGTTGCTGTTTGTTTCCAAGCATGCTTCATGTACTTTGAAGACCACTGGACTTAATTTTACACTCACTGTTTGGCAGGAAAGCCACTCGGTCAGCACAACAAAATGATGCTTGCAATTTTCGTAACTCCTAAACTAGCGTACCGAATTTCGTTCTGTGTTTTTGCAATGGCCATGCCTTGCCAATGTCTACAAGTTTCTAATTTAAACTGGAGTTCATAGTTAAAAAGTTAGCATCACGATGACCTTCAAAATATGCGTCAAGGTCAGTGATCGATTCATGGTTAGTTGGCCCCCCGTTCGCCTACATACCATGCAAAGTTTCATTATCCTAACATTAACCATCTTTGATTGCCAAAGGTGTTCCGTCCTTTCTGCCCCACCCTGTACAGTATAAGAATGCTGTAATCCCATCCGTAACCCCAGGTTTGATGTCAGGTTTGTATGTTAACGCTCGCCCACCACGTATAGAAGTAGCCACCTAATTATCTCACGGGATGTAACATGACAAATATGTGATGGTTTGGGGCATTAAGTCACGTATATTGGGACATTGGAGGATAAAGGAAGAAGAATTTCTAATTACAGAGCCAAATATCTGTTACTCACCTAGGAAGCAGCATGGAAGAGGAATGACCGGTGAATCGACAGGAAAATAAGAATAGATTTGGTTCGTGCTTAACAATTGGTTGACTTGGCAACGAATGAGCTTACATTATTCTAACACAGAATTGTACATTGTTATGCATGACTTTTGTTCACACCGACTGGAGATGACTTTTGTTCACACCGCTGGCCCTCCATGAGGTGGAGTAGGCAGCGGGGAACCATCCTAAGCTCAAGGCTTACTTAAGTATCGCTAGAGAGTGGAGCTTTGGGCAACAATTCTATAGGAATTAAGGATGTATCTTTAGAAAATCTTCTTTTGTGTTATGTCACCTACATGACTGACCCGGAATACTACATAGAAAAATAAACTCAAGCTCATTTTCACACATATTCCACATCAGCAATGCGTACGCTAATCACTTACCACCCGAACAGCAAGCATTCTTTCAAGATAGAAACAATTATAAGGATTTGTATCCCGGTCCACGTCATTTAAAACTGCTGCGAGGTGTGCCATCAGTGTGTGTCGAAAATACCTACGCCGTTCTCGTCCGAACCATCCGAGTTCAGTAGAGAGTCTGATAAATCAGAAATGTTTTATTTTCGGGTTACACGCGTGGCACACCTCGTCACAGTTCCAAACGACATGGAATGGGACACAGATCTCTTTTGTTCACACAATTATACCCCTATCTTGAAAGAATGCTTGTTGTCTGGGGATCAAATGTTAGTCACACAAATGACTGACGTGCGAATATAAGTAAAAAAAAAACTAACGCAGGGACATGGTCGAATGTTGGGCGGAAATTGCAGATGAGTTGGCTTGGGATGGAGGATGGTTCAGTGATAGCTATGAGTAAAGCATATCAAAAACCAAAACTGGTAAAAAGCACCGCCAGGTTACGAATGGTTCGGCCTTTCAGAGGAGTAATATCAACACACCAAAACATTCGTGAAGTTAATCGCACTGACTAATAGTTCGAAGGTTAAATGAAACCTAGAACATTGCTACTTTCGGTAGCAATATTCTCGTTTTCATTTAACGTCCAAAGTATTATTCGGTGCGATTAACTTGGCGAATGTTTTGGTGTGTTGATATCACTCCTTTGAAGGGCCGAACCATTCGGAACCAGCTTTGGTTTTTGATATGATATCACTTCTTTTTTTTTAATTGTGTATTAGACTCAACTCAATTAGCCTGCAGATGTGCAATAAAGTGACACGTCAACAATAGCTTGAGTGGTAATTTTTCTGTGCCACTTCAACAATAGCTTCAGTGGTAATTTTTCTATTATTTTAATTTCGTATTTCACACTCTTGAGAAGCCGAACCATTCTCAACTTCGTCGCTTCTTTATCATTTTTGTTTTTATTTTTATTATTTTTTTATATTTTTTATTTGGCTCATATCACTCCTATGTGAGGCCGAACCATTCTTTACTTGGTGGCATCTTTACCGGTTTTTGGCTTTATTTTGACACTTTGTTTGTTTTTCGTGAATTGGACGTAGATACATTTTCTTGGGCAAAGTTGTTTAGATTTGTGACGACACACTAGTGTGAGTCTAGATACACACGTCAGTTTGCACGTTGTCATTGTACGAAATTTGCCCGTCCAATCAGGGACGATACCGACAATACTAACAATGGTTATAACAATACTTTCGTATTTACGCGACATCAACGCCATTCCCGTTACACCCCCAGGCTGTAAACCAGAAAAGGTACGCAGTTCGCATCGTACTGCAGCCCCCTCGTCAAATTTCATAGTGGAAGCCTTCCCGCTATCTTGGTATCGGTGATTAATCACCCTATGGGAATTAACATGGCGATGAGCGGCCTAGACACTAGAAGAATTAGAAGAAACTACTAACACATTTGCAACGTTGTTGAGGGTCAAATTTTGCATTGAAAGCCACCTAGCTAACATTGCTACACAAGTTAATTTTTGTAAGGTGGGTCATTGCTCTCTATTTTACCACAATTTAAGCTTTTGTGCCGCATTATTATTTTTCCCCAAGTATCTGAAATGTACCAACTATACTTTAGGATATTAGACACTGAAGCTATGGCGTCGCGATACAATGGTTTACAACCTTGACAAATGAATTGATGTGATGTTTGTTGCCTAACTTGGCGCGACACACTAGCGCGTGTCTAGTTGACTAAGTAAGAGTTCGTCATTGATGTTTTAAAGGTTCAGCTCTATTTGGTTGTTAACCGTCGTGGGATTCGAACTGACATTCAGTTGGCCAACCTCACAACGCTCGCGGTGGGACATATTTATTTTTTCTTCTGCTTGCTGGCGTGCTCTAAAAGCCGTCAGTTGAAGCAAAAGAGTTATTTATAGTGTCCGCGTCCTATCTTTGAGTTCTCCGCAGAACGAACACAGATAATCGATTGTACGTTTTCAGTAGCAGAGTGCCTTGTTGATATCCAAGATGGTTATAAAAACAATGGCGGCCAATGGGGTGGGTGCTTCTTGGCTTTCAGCTTGCACCGTCGGGTTTTCTATTCTATTCTATTCTATCGATTAAAGCCACCCCATCCAGGAAGACGTAGCCGCTCACAAAATACATTGCAGGACTCAAGACACACCGCGCACACAATAAAGTACATTTACTATACATATGCTTTGCTGTTTCATCCTGACGGCTTCCTGCGCATCCGTCGTGACGTACAGGAAAGCTTACCTATGATAATGACGTGCATAGAAGCTTTCCATTGACGCAAAATGCTGTTTTATTGCACTGGGAACCTTCGTCATGCGAGAAAAGTGATATAAGAAGTTATAGGAAGTCCTTCGCAATATACTGGTTGGGTTTTGGTCCTGAATTATTTAAGGCTTTCAGGCAGAAAGCCATTTGAGTAGGGGTCGTCACTAAAACTGGGATGCATGTACTAGGTATTGGAAGAGAACCTATACTGCTTTTCCAGTAAACGAAAATGTACATTTTAAAACTTTTTCATTCACAAAAACAGTGTACTTTTGGGGTTGATCAAGGAGGCTACTGGAAGAATACAAAATAAATAAATAAAAGTTGATCGGTAATAGTAGCCGGCCATTACTACACATTTAATTGTGTAGTAACACATTTAAATGTGTAACTTAAAGACGAGCCCACTACGATTCTTCAATCGGTTTCATTTTAAACTGTAAGTTTCATTAAACACTAGTGAACTGAATCAACATTAAAAATATACAGCACCGTTTGGCAGTTTTACGATACGGGAGGCCTCCAAACCGTTTAGTTTCGGCGTTTTGAAAATTTCATTTACTGCGACGTTGCCATATCGCACGACTGATAAGGATGAAATATCTAGATAGCACAGTCATTACCCAAAAGCAGTTTTGGAGAAGTTGTTTTAGAAGTTGTTTTAAATATTTCTCCTTCCCCCTCAAAAAAAAATACTAAGCATTAAAGTCATAAACGATTGTCCAACAAGTGGCCCAAGTCTACGCTAATTTCGCCTGCCGACATGACTATACAAGCTTGTTATCCAGTTAGTACGAATGAGATCAGTCAGTGGAGCCGCATGCCTACGTCAGTGATCTGTGCAGAAATTTGCCAGTCATTGGTCGGTTGGTGGTGACATCAGCCGATGACGAAGGCTACATAGTTCCCAGTAATTGGTCGTGGATGGACGACGTCAGTCGGCTGAAGAAAAAATAACGAACCTCGCACGTTTGCTGCGAACAAAAATCTTTGATTATTTCTAGTGTACAAAATTTCCCCGGCGGAATCGATCCATTTTCGAACTTAGACCTAGAAACTGTGTGCAAAATTTGACAGACATCGATAATTCGTTAAAACGCTAGAGCGCGAACACCCAGACAGACGGACAAACCGTTCGCATAAAAGTCTAATCGACTCTAATAAAATAATACCTGCTTTCTCCAACGTCACCAGAAGGCAGCACTTGTCAGGTTCTCGTACGAGGCGAAACTTGAAATAAAAAATGGCGGCATCGTTACCGTGGTAACCATGGTAATAGTAACAATACCTGGGAAAATTGACGAAATACTCGTGCGTGGGCAACATCCGAAGTTGAAGAACTTATTCAGTGTTCGATTCAAACCGTATATAGTTCGTTACAATAAACGTAAACCACGGAAGAAGCTTCAGCCTCAACGACAGCTCAGCAAGCTTGTGAGACGTTCTCGGAACACAAACCCATGCGTTATACTTAGCTCCACTCGTAACGACAACTCGTTTTAAAATTGAATGTTGGATTTAAAAAATAAAATTTTATCAGCCAGTTCTGATCTTTCTTAAAATTATTTTAATGTACTAATCTGAATTATGATATATAGCATCGCACCCGGCTTCGCCCGGGGATTTGTTTGACCCGTGGTTGTTTCCCAGTATTTGCGCGGTGCTGCCTGATCGTTCACTGCAACAGTCAATTTTTCTTTGTTTAACACTCCCCCTTTCCGTCAATCCTCTCCCTCCGCAAAGCAATATCGTAATCAAATAGTGGCTTTAACATAAGCACTGCCCCACCAACGGGCATTCCCCGTTCAGGCCCCTCCCCACTCCCAGTAGCGTGCTAAAAATAACTGCCCTTCGTACATGACGTCATTTAAGACATGCCTTTGCGATGACCGCGCAGAGCTAATTGTTAGTCGACGTAACAATGTGCCAATTTCAACTTCTTTTCAGGGCAACAACGTCCCAGTTTCACCTTCAAGCCACCCTTCCGGGGGTCGTTGCGGTTGCTTCATTTCTGCTATGGGAAACTTTGGTTTAAATGTAAGATTTTAAGCGATTAATTTTGTATTCTTATCGTGATCAATTTGTTTTAATGACGATAAATAGTTTTGGTCCTCATGACGCTTGCACTTCCTGTTACTTGACGATAGCGCCCTCTGGTGGTAAATCACTGAAAGCAGGTACTAGTTTCGCCCAAATGCTTACCGATATCAGAGAATGAGTGCCACTTCTTATAGATTTTTACTACCCTGGCTTCAACAGAAGTACCCTTCATGATGGTGTCCTGGAAGGCAGTTCCAACGTGTAATGGCTATAAACTAATTGAACGACCTCTTGCAGTTGTTTATAATCCTTGGTTTTAGTAAGAAGTACCAGCGACCTCTCATTTTAATTTCATTTTCGTTCAAATATTCTCTAAAAGAGCAAGTCGTTATTAAAAAGTTTGAACAGAACAATCATGTCCCCATAGACTCTTCGCTCTTTCAGAGAGGCAAGCTGGATTCTCTACAGCCTTTTACCGTAGGGCAAGTGGAGGATCGTAGCGAGAAATTTTGGTGTTCATCTCTGCACCTTTTACATGCAAGCATATATGTATTTCTGGCTTCCTGGTGACCACAATTTGGGCGCAGCATAGGAGTTGATTGTGTTTGAATGGATAAGCAACTCGCAGCTCAAATGCATAGCCGAAGTGCGTAGTCTTCGATGGCAAGCGTGACTCACGAATGTATCCCATAATACAAAGCGCGTCTGCTACTTCCGCCTAACCAAGACGCCATGAGGTATTCGCGGTTGATCCGCTCGTAGGCGGTGGAATTTTCTGTGAAATACGCCCTGTACTACATTGTTTATGATGTATCAAACGTATCAATCTCGTAAGATAAGAGATTGTTATATTGCCAGGCGTTACGTGCCATTGTGTTTTGTAACAAAGTTTGACAGTCGAACGAAACCTTAACGCCGATTGTTGGGGAAGTAAATATCGTATTTTTGTAACACGAGACGGGGTGCTTATGAATGCATGATATTTGCAAGAAAACCGGTGTAGAATGAGTCATCTTCTTGTGACAACAGTAAGTTTAACCAAGTTAAAATGTCGTAGCAACAGAAAAATTGAATAAATTACTAAATCTAATTTAGTACCGTTATAGCAGTTTAGTACCGCGTTATACTAGGCGTCGTCTGCTTTCTCCGCCATGTTGAAAGATGGTTTTGATGGATTAAACCTAGTGCGTTGGGTGTAAATTTCTGATCGCGCGGCCACGAGTGCCGATTGGCGTGGCGGTACGTCCTTTGCCGCCGCGCTCTTAAACTTCCGGTTTAGTCAAGTTGCTTATCCACCAAAACACAATCAACTCCTATGGGCGCAGTAATCCACAATTCGTCGAAGAAAACTTAACGATGATAAATATTCCCAAATCTTACGGGTGCGCAAAACTCGAAAGTTCGAGTCGAGTTAGAGTTTGACTTCATTGTGTAAGATCAACTCATTCTGAAAACTTCAAACTCGAAGTATTTTTCGCGTTTTGTCGTGTTTTAAAAAAAAAATCGTTATTTTCTTCGAGAAACTGCAGCATACCATCTTTCCTTAATTTCTATAGAATTAATGCCTTTAAAAAATGTGGTTTATTTACTTACATATTTATTTTAAAGTTGATTTGACAGACAATTACAACCCAATTATCAAATCAAGGTGCAAAAAAACAAAAACAAAAACCAGACAAAAATCAGGTAAAATGGTGTCCGTGACTTTTGTAAAAGGGCACGCTGAGGTTTTTTTTTCTAGGGAATTTTTTTTTTTTACCGTGAGTCTTCTTTTCCCCCTTTTTAAGCTTTCCTCACTTTTTTTTACCCCATTATGCCCTTTTCTGTCGTTTTCCTGGCCTTCTTTTTGCCCTTTTTAATCGAATGATAATAAATTATGTGTTATTTTGTTAAGTAAGAATTACGTCACTCTTTAATCTACGTAGTTTGAGGGATTCGTGTTTAAGTGAATTGAGTCGTTGCCAGTATTGTAAGTTGCACATACTGGCAAAGTTTTAGTGAATCGCCTTTAATAGGTATAGAGACCAAACCTGGCTCACGTATTCGAGAATAGGACGTACATAGACCTTGTATGTCCATATATAGGTAAGTAGATTTCCAGAGCGAAAGCAGCGACGAACAATGGCGGATTGGCGTTTTGCTTTCATAGTAATAAAGTTACAATGGGTGAAAAATTTTAAATTAGATTGGAACCATATTCCGAGATCTTTTGGCGTTTCAGTTGGGTCAAGTTCTGTCATATCGATGGTACAATTAAATGGAAATCTGTCAATCCCAACACGAAATTTCATGCACTTATTGTTTGAAAGAGGGAGTTGCCAATCCCTTGCCCAAGCTGCCACATCGTTTATCTCATCCTGAAACAAACTATAATCTGCATCAGTTATTATAGTAGAATGTACTTTTAGGTCATCAGCAAATTTTTCCAATTTGTGTTATTATATTTTTGACGGTCAAGTCATTCAGAAAGATGACGAATAGCAGGGGACCCAAAACTGATCCTTGGGAGACCCCACTAAGCAATTTATGGCTGTCATTTATTTGCAGCTTTTCAGCTTTATTTATTCTGTGTTGTTTGCGGAACTAAGCACCATTTGTCAAAGTATGGGTGTAAATAACGATTGTATTGTGGTGCCCTTCCTTCATAACCGTTCCTTCACACACAGAATCAAAAGCTGTGTTAAACAAACAATTATTTATACCACTTTTGCTCAGCTTTCGTAAGATGCATAAAGTCGAGTCGTGCAGTGTTTTCGATGTAGGAATAAGTTATATAATTTTTTAGCATGTGTTAATTATAAGTTTAAGAGTCGACTCTGAACTAACTCCACTTTGTCAATGTCCTTTAATAGGTATGGAGACCAAACCTGGCTCGCGTACTCGAGAATAGGACGTACACGTTGTCTTGTTGTACTTGTTTGTTAGGTGACCAAGACACATAGCTTTTAATAAGCGCCGAAAATTAAAGCTGTTTGTTGTTGTTTGAACTCCCGAGTGGATTTTTCCAGCCCAATAAGTGGGTACCATTGCTTTTGACGCCCTTCAAATTCGGGAAATTGTTTGATCTTCAAATTATAAGAACCTACATCATCATCTTCGAAACTCGATACTCTACCCCCAAACTCGACACGAACTCCACCCCACGGGAAGGGAGTAGGCTTCAGGAAAGTTCAGGAATGTAGTAGGCTCTTTCATGTTACACCAGAGAGGATAGTTACAGCAATATTGGCATGGACACGAACCATAAATTTTTATCCCTGTAGTCCCAGACTGCATATTTCCACGCAAACACAGCCAAATTTCTGCCAAATACTTCTTTTTGGTTTCTATTCCTTGATATTCCGAAATGCACCCTCTCCATTTCTTGGGGGTGGGGGTGGGAGGAGGTGGGAAACAGCGGCAGAAAAAGAAAGAGCAGTAAAAAGAAAGAAAAAAAAGGCTTAGGCTTTTTCTCGTTTTTACGACAAGCATCTGTGATTCGGAATGATCGAATCCAAGACGTTGAACAGACGGTTTTAGTTCTGCCGACTTCGGCTGGTTGGACCAGAGGAAAGTAAGGGGATCGACTTTTGTTTGCTTGAATGAGTCGTAGGGAACTAAAAAAAAAAGCTTAAAAGTCGGAGAATAATCTGGGTTTTGACAAAAAGTTTTTTTTGGGGGGAGGGTGTGTCTGTTTGCGTGGGTGATGGCTGGAGGTTGGACAGAGAGCAATGTACGGAATTATACAATGTTTACAGATTGTTAGCTGGTGGCTTGGACAGAGAGCAATGTATGGAATTATGCAC
>JAHWFP010088196.1:0-10094 GCA_023313725.1 Lithobius niger | reverse complement strand
GATTTTCAAGCCAAGGCCGACTGGGTCCAAATTGCATGCCTCGCCTCCTGGCTCAATGACAGCTCAATCGCATACCAGAAAGGGAATGGCTTCTTCAAGCCAAGGCCGACTGGGCTACAAATCGCGTGTCTCATATCCTGGCTCAAGGCCAGTTCATGCATGTGCCAGAAAGACTATGGTTTTAACGAGGCTTTTGTTGTCAGTGGTTTTATGGCTTACAATCTGAACAATAGGCGCATGTAGCTAGTGGTTGGCCAGACCGTTGGAGTGATGTGTGGTTACCATATCGTTTGTTTATGAACTGAAGCGTTAAGAAAAACGCGTCCTACATTCTGATCATTTTCTTGATTGTTTTAGACGTGGAATGTCTGTCAGCAGTTTAAGAGCTGGAGCATGACAGCTCCTCGAGCGTATTCTTTTAGCTAAGGCCGTCTAGGGTATAGAAATTGCGTGTCTCGCCTCCTGGCTCCTTGGCAGTTTAGGCGCATGGCAGAAGGGTGATGGTTTTCTAAACGGCGAAGCCGTTTTTTGTTTAGAAACTGAAGCCTTAGAAAACCCGCACTGCACTTATTTGCTTGATCGTTTTAGATGTGGAATGTTTGTCAGCAGCACTAGAGTTGCATCATGAAAGCTTCTAGAGCGTAGCGAGACGACGCGGAATGAGCGAGCGAAGCGAGCGACTCTGCTAGTAATTACTTTAAATAATTAGCTCATTGGAGCAAATGTAACATTCTTGGTCACATGTGGGTACATGCACAGCGTTTTGTCCATCTGCACTTCAAGTCATGTACTGGATGCACTCTGCAATAACTACGTTAAAAAGTTCTCTGCAAGCTTTTTCAGCTCTTGCCAAAAGTGTGTCCATTTATATCCAGCTTTAGACCAGCCAAATTCGTTTGGAGTTGTTGCTGATTGTTAATTCTGAAGGCAAGTGAGTGCGATTGATGTTAATTGGATCCATCTTGCATAATTTGTTCTGCCCATTGCAAAGAACCTTGTTGCTATAGCTTCCAAGGAATCCACATACAGACTTCAAGCCTCTCGTTCTATGGCCACGAATGAACAACATAACAAGTTTCTTAAATGCTAGGATAATGGCCCGGAACTCGAACGTTGGGCTCTGCTTATACATACAGTATCAGAACCTTCTGTTAGCAGCTATAGTAACAACACAAAGCCAACGCAGTGATAGGGTGACTATACCGTGTATATGTCAGGTGAGATACCTTTACAAATCACTCAGTTCAGCATCATTCAATTTCCTTCCCAAACTATCAGAAATTATCTGGTTTTGAGCCAAAGGGTCATTTCCGTATGGAGCACTCCAACCACCACCACAAAATGTGTTTCTCCATGCGTTTCAAGATATTCCTATTTAATATCCTATGAGTATTTGCATAAAGTGATCAGTATTGGCCATAACTGTAAATTGACCAGGGTTGAAGTACCAGGATCTGCAGTACGATATCCATTATATGCTTTATCAGAGCAGATGTTTCTGCTTTCTCATGACAACAGAAAATCCTTCAACTATAAACTGGTGGAGAGACATACGACATAGCACTCCACCTGCTTGAAGTGTTTGAGAATGCCGTGCGTCTTCTTGATCGCTGGAATCCACCAGAAGGAAGAAACTTTGCCTGACGACCCCTTCCTCAACAACATAGGATGGAATTGGCCAGCACCGTAGACCGGATTGAAATATAATCGTGAGGCTAACTAAAGTTTGCTTCATATTGGAAATGGTAACTGCGAAAAGAACACTTCTTGTGAGTGCTGTAAACGTAATCATGAAAGAACTTCAAACATGCCACCACTCTTATAAGACCATCTTTATCCAATAAAAACGTTAAAACGAAGTAAACTTGATTTCTTGTTCAATGCAAGACCAGAACACAAAGCTTTAAGGTCCACCGAGAAGCAGTCTTCTTGGCTCACTTTAAACCAATAGATTGCAGATTTATGTAATTGCTTAGCATTCATAAAGGGTAAAGGTTGACATCAGCCATCTTGGAGTTCCTGATAAAGCGGAAACATCCACGCTAAAATTCGAACCAATTTTCTCCAAGATCCATACTTGTAGAAGTCAAAAACACTTTGGTAGTATTGACATTTTGTTGAACTACTACTTCCAATAATTTTTCTTCAACCATCAAGAAATGAATGTTTTCATCAGCAATTGTTGTCGTTAAAGGCCAAACTTTGGAACCTTGCGACAGAAATGATGGGCGGTCCCACCAAAACTGAGAATTGAGTAAAAACGTTAATGAAAGCCTTGTGGTCATTAAGTTGGATATATTTTCCTTGGTTGTACAGTAGGCCCATTCATCAGATGTAGATAATCATTGAATTTCCTGTACACGACGTCCCATAAAAAGCTTCCACTTCAAGACCCAAAGCGACCTTGGAGTCAGTCCAAAAGAGAGTAGCCTTGTCTTGTCTGCGACAAACTGTTTCAGTAAGACGACAGCCAATTGCACAAGCCAACAATTTGAGACGTGGAATGCTTACAGGATACACCGGTGCCAATCTCGACTTTTACGTCACAAGGCTAATATTGCAGCAGGAAACTAATAAAGAAATTGCATGTAGAACCAACCATAAGCTTTCGGACTCGCATTGCAAAAAAACATGAAGTTGGCTACAAATGGTTCTTCAGCAGTTGAATAACATCTAGGAACAGAAATCTAGCGTATTAATTTTTGGAATCGTTGAGAATTCCTGGAATTTTGTGTGAATCTGGTGAGCAGTGAAAAATTATGTAAATCTTCTGAACCTCGCTGCAATTTGCAGTAGTTATTCTATGAGAGTCTTTGGGATTCTTGATAACTTACATCACTGCAGGTTTTAAGGATCTTTGTGGATTTTGGTGAATCTTGTGGACCATTATAAATGTTGCGAAATATTGTGAATCTCCGCAAGAGTCGGGGGATGAATAAAGTTGATATGTGTACAATTTCTTCCAACATGCGAGGGTATGCAGCAGCAGTAGCACTTTTCTGGATGGTGCTGTATACAGTTAGGCATACATTTCAGTAATTAGGCACATAATTATAAAATCTATAATGCACTTAATAATAATCTGAATAATCTGAAAAAATGCCAAAAAATGCACAAAATTAAACAGCGTCACGACGTTTCAGTATCAACTCGAGACCATTATCAAGTGATGAAAGATAAAAACGATAAAACAATGGCTAAATAGGGATAATCAATACCAATCTTCACTTGGACAAAACCAAGTTAGGGTAAGTCAAAGACGGGTCAGAGCTGTTTGCAATGAATTACTAAAATAAACAGCATGTAGGGAATAGGGACTTCAAGCAGTACACGACGAAGCAATCTAAGTTTGGATGGACCAGCTATTTATTCTCATCAAGCATGCTTCGTACGTGTAGGTTACTGCTAAAGTCCCTACATACTCTTTTTTTTTGTAGCCCCCGCCTCCCCCTCCCCTCGTTGCACACGATTCTCATCCATTCTTTGACTGAACATTGAGCAATTTTGTCCTTGTGAAATTGAGGGCTGGTTTTCCCTATTCACCCATGTTTCAATGTTTTTATCATATTATCACTTGATAATGGTATCAAGTTGAGACTGAAATGTGACTGTGTGTATTTACGTCCACTTTTTTGGCTGTATTTACTTGGCATTAACGAATATATACCAAGTAAACGAAGCAAGCAGTCTGCATTAAAGACTGTCCTTGTGAGGATACACAACACACTAGTCTGGGAAAGAAAGAAAAGACAACTGCCCCGACTGGGACTCGAACCCAGGACTTCCCGTTTTCTAGCCGGGCTCTCTGACCACTGCGCTACTGGGGCGGGTACTGGCTACAGGCTCCAGCCTAGCTAAGAGCTGTTCAATCTTTCTCAGTGGTGACCTAGGGATCACAAACATACATAGAAGGAGGGAAAGCAACATTGCTTCTTGGCCTCCACACTAGAAATAATGCAAGTAGTAAATAAAGAAAGAAATCACAAGGTAAAGAGTAAACGAAGCAAGCAGTCTGCATTAAAGACTGCCCTTGTGAGGATTCACAACACACTAGACTGGGAAAAAAAGAAAAGGCAACTGCCCCGACTGGGACTCGAACCCAGGACAACCCGTTTACTAGCCGGGCACTCTAACCGCTGCGCTACCGGGGCGGGTACTGGCTACAGGCTCCAGCCGAGCTAAGTAGCTGTTCAATCTTTCTCAGTGGTGACCTAGAAATCACAAACATACATACAAGGAGGGAAGGGAGGTGTGTTGTGTATCCTCACAAGGACAGTCTTTAATGCAGACTGCTTGCTTCGTTTACCCTTTACTTTGTGATTTCTTTATTTATATATCAAGTAGTTTTTAGGTACCTAGAGAAACCTAAGTATATACGTCCAGTAGGCGAAGTAATTTTTCTCTAGCGTATTAAGTGATAAGAAAATGCCAAATGAAACTCCTGGTGCTCTCTGTCCTTGCAATTCTTTCCTCAGCGTGTTTACATAAACGGGTTCTTCCATTCCCGAATTCTTCCAAACCGATACAGTCCTTCATCTCGGTGTTTAATTTTGAATATATTTTATTTACTTCTGGTAAAATGTACGAATCCAGAAACTCGGAAACCCATTTACTCATTCCCTTTCCGATAGATTGCCTCGAACTGAATTAACGAAATAGCTTGCACAATCACTTTAAAAAAAAAATCTGGAGTGATCGTCAGGGTTCGGAGGGATAGAAGACGAAAGAGACGCCAAAGGGTTGAAAATTGTTACCGTTGCCCAGAAACATGATGGACAGTGGTATGGCAGTTTTGGCACTTGGTTGATTGGTTGGCTGTGATAACTTGGTCACTCCGAGTGATTGGCTGATGAAAATCGAACCGGACACTCGATTGCAGCCGTCAAAACGTGGAAGGTTGGTGAGGATTTGGTTGTTAGGCGCACGTATACTATACATCATTATTTTATAACTAACCAGGGCCAGAAATATAATTTTTTCTGGCAGGGCAAGTATAGCTTATTATTTTTACGCCCCACTCCCATCTCAACTTCTGATACAATTTTGTGAGCAGGGGATGACCCTTTTACCGGTGAGCGGGGGGGGGGGGGGGGCTATTTCTGCAACTTTTCAGTAAAAAGTATTCAGTTCATATTTTTGATGTCATTCATCTAAATTTACCACTTCTTTTTAGTTTTATCAGATAAAAAATCATTATTTTCTTAACGAAACATTAAACAAGGCTTACCCACTCTATTCTACAACATTGTTTCAGAACATACCCAAAACTGTGCTTTTTTCGTTTTTTTTTATATTGTTTGCACATACTGATTTTGGATTTAGACCTGGATGCAGAAAGCAAGCAGTAAAAAAGACAAAGATAGCTCAAACAGTAATGGCTCACTTGTCTACCTTTTCACAATATTTTTTTTTTAATTGTGTCTTGAAATGATGATCAAAAAGTCATTCGTTCTTGGCATGTTGCTTTCATTGAACAGCTCACATTATTCTTAGATCACGGACGTGCATACTTACATCAACTTTAAAAGAATTACTGAAATTGTGAAAATTTTATTCACTTATTGTGGAGGTCAGTAGGTTAGAACAGGATTTTCTTTCCTCGGGCAATTTTTTTTTTTGAAAATGGATAGACAATGTTACGTTTATTTTATTTCATTTCTTTTACTGCATAGTAAAAATTACTATACAGTTTGTTTGCCTGACTTTTTTCAGTATAACTTTGCAAATTAAGTGAAATGGAACTTCAGCCCCTGGATACTCGGATGAGTGTTTGTTTATACTTTGGAAGTTATTTCAGTTGAAGTTTTTCATTCATTTTTTTTTTCATTTTTTTTTTTTAGAGATTTTCTGAAAACACCTCCGGCAAGGTTCTGAAACCCAGTATTTTTTTTTCTTGGTCTTAGTTTTCGATTCACTATAGCGCGAAATATAGTCAAAGTTCCCCAAAATTTTGGTTTAGCTGTCGTTTGACTTGGGTTGGTTGCAATTACTACTAAGAAACATTATTTTATTTTTATAATCGACGCAATCTGAATGTATATTTTAACTTGTCGTGTATAGCCAACATCGGATCTGTGTTGATTCAGGGAAAAGGTCGGAACATGAAGGGTGGGGTGGGGGAAGGGGGGGGGGGGGAGAGGAAAGAGCGGGGAGTGAGGGAAAGTGGTTTGCTATCAATGATCTCCGCATTGCCTGCAGAATGATATAAAATGCGGAGTATTTGCGTAGTTCGTTCTGGCTTAAAATCCAGTGTGTAATAATATTCACAAAATTCGTCCCTAAAAACCATGCCACTGATTCGGCACGTTAACCATACAAAAAGCCGGCAAAAATTATTTTGATTCAGCTTCTTTTTCCATGATATGAAAATTGTAGACAGTAAATTTGTACGTGTGTTACATAGTTTTAGCAGAATTATTTTTAAAGGTGTCTACCACAATACCAGCAATGAACCCCGTTGCTTGCATAGAAATTGTAGCTAAAGGATAAGCGCTCCGCCTGGCTACCCTATATCGGTGGAAGTACGGTTGGGCTTCCCTACGTCATGTCTTCATCTTCTAGCTACCTTTTATACTTACAGATTAAAAGGGTCCAAAAATATGTGTTAGTGCAATATGATATCCGTTTACCCTTGTAACTGCAAAGACCACTAGAGTATCGTCAATAAAATCCACCCAAAACCAAAACTGGTAAGAGAAGCCGCCAAGTTTACAAAAAGGCTCGGCCTTTCAAAGTAGTGATATCATTCAACCAGGGAAAGGCCGCCAAGGTTAATCCTATTAGCCAAGTTAATCGCACCTACTAATAGTTCGAAGGTTAAATGAAAACTAGAAAATTGCTACTAGCGGTAGCAATCTTCAAGTTTTCATTTAACGTCCAAAGTATTATTCGGTGCGATTAACTTGGCTAATAGGATTAACCTTGGCTGCCTTTCCCTGGTTGAATGATAACACTACTTTGAAAGGCCGACCCTTTTTGTAAACTTGGCGGCTTCTCTTACCAGTTTTGGTTTTGGGTGGATATCACGACTTTCATAGGCCTGTGAATGACCAAAAATCCCACGGTGTAATTGTCACCCCTACCTTTTTTGCGTGGAGGTATTTTATTGTATGAATGTTCTCATTTATAAATTTCACATTTGCTATTGTCATTCCAAATAAATTAATAACAAGCGTAACAGTATGGTAATTGCAAGGACCTAATCAATTCCTATGGAGCGGTAGCAATCTTCAAGTTTTCATTTAACGTCCAAAGTATTATTCCGTGCGATAAACTTGGCTAATAGGATTAACCTTGGCGGTCTTTCCATGGTTGAATGATATCACTACTTTGAAAGGCCGACCCTTCTTGGAAAATTGGCTCTTATACCAAGCGCTAATGATGTGCATTTTGTTTCCTAATCTTCTTTGCAGCAAATTTGTCCCTTTTATCGTGGTGGGGCAGATAATTCAGTTTGGATTCGTGTACCGTAAAAAAAAAAAGACCAAACCTTTGCAATAAAAGATAAAGATATTCTGTCTCTTAGTGAACCACCTATTTGCAAAACAGTGCATTCTGACAATATAAGTACTGAAACGATAAGCGTGCAACACTGAAGCATTTTATAATCTACTGTTGAATGACAATACAAACAATGGTTACAACAATAATTTTGCACTTACGAGCCACTTCAGGGCCACGTGCTTCTAGCTGCAACCCCCATTTTAGAAAAAGGCATTTCCCCATATGACACTTTGCCTGTCTGCCGAAATTTAGATCTGGCAACTTTCCCTAATGAGCTGTAGACGTGTCGTTATACCTATGAGAATTAACATGGGAGCCTGCGGACTAGTTACTAGTTACTAGTTACTAGTCACCAGTAACACAAATCAACGTTATTGAGGCCACTTTTTCTCCATGAAGGACACGTTCCCACATTTTCGTGTTGACGTTTTCTTTGTTACTGGACCGAAGACACCTGATTCAAACGATTTGCAAAGATTTCTACCGCATGGGGAATTTACAACAGTATGCTGAAATCACGTATAAGCTGGTTTCAGTTAAAAGACACGGTCTGCTAGTGAGCCGCCATCTGACAACAATAACACTCTAACAATTACGCTCTGACAATTAAGCTCCAACAACAATAAAACGTCTACTTGGCGGCGACACACTAGCGTCTACTAGAATACTAGAATATGTACATTCTAAAGAGAATATACCTTCATAATTTTATAACAACGATTAACCAATGGGAAGCCAATAAACGGCAGCCACCAGCCAATCACGCCTCCTTAACACTGATTAAACGACCACACGGTGTTTTATCAGATTAAATTGTCAGCGTCATCCCTCCATCTTGAATTAACGTTCGACTAGTTTTGTATCGTGGCTTACGCCGCCATAAAGAAAGTATGAAAGAACTGCATTTGGTAGGTCTATACCAATTTCTAAACGTATACGACGTACCTGATAGTCAAGAGACATATTATTTCGTCTCGGCGATGAGCGGTTAATCTTTGGTTACCTTAGTAACAGAATTCAGCTTTCTGCCGAAGCCCGAACGCCGTTCTGGTTAGGCCTACCGCCGTCGCCGCTACTAAGCTTGGCGATCGAGGCAACACCTGTACCGTAATAAGATACGGTACTTGAATATCAGAAATAGTGGATAACAAATTAATAACAATTGTCGTAAAACTTAGTATTATTACGGAATATTGTATTTTAAATCCATGAACAACACTTTGATTAAAAATAAAACACTTATTTACTATCTTTGAAGCGCTCTGGCAGTTGTCTGCTTTCACGGCAAGTAACTTCCGGTTTCGGGTAAGTTTGTGATAGATTGTTGGGGAAACAAAATTACATTACTCATGGCGACGACAGTAGAAAAGAGCATTCCTCCAGATACTAAACGAACCATTGAGTACATCTGGCACCAATTAGTATGCTTTTACCATTTCGTGCAAACAGGAATTGTGAATTCAAGCGAGAAACCAGTGTAATGCAACTAGGCCTTGTTACGCAAGTAGTAGTTTTATGTTGAAGTTGATGTTTACAAAAGGCGGTATATTCTCGTTTCAAATATAACTCGAGCATAGTTTAAGTATCGATAAATTTTCTCAACCACTCGTTACATTCCCAAGCTGATAAAAACACCCCGCGCAAGCGCTCGGTATTTTTCAGCTTCGGAATGCAACTCTTGGTTGAGAAAATTTATCGATAAAAAACTACGCACTCGTTATTTTATTACTGAATAAAACATTTTCTTGAATAAAATAAAACTTCACCCTTTTTTATTATGTTAAATCAGTTATCGTTTTTATGCCCCCTCCGAAAATTTTTGGGAGGGAAATTGTCCCCTCCCTCCCCTCACCCAGTAGCTGCATTCCTCTAATTAACCCTAGCCTTCATTCCATCGCTCGTATAATAACCTCTAAATTGTAAAGATGGTGTGTTCGGAAGGGAGAACGGGTTGAGGTGGCCAGCCAGAAAACATTGTTACTACGGAGGTCGATTATTCATCTATGGTGACTCTAGTCAGCAGATTACTATACTCTAGTTTGTATATAAATACTAGAATTCCAGGCCAGCAACGCTGGTTGTTTCGTAAAACAACATCCTCCCATCCTCATGTTGCAAACGGTACATCAGAAATTCCAGGTTAGCTATGCTGGCTGTTTCATAAAACAACCACCCCCCCCCCTCCCCATGTGCAAACGGTGCGCTCTATTATTTTTGGCTGGCTAATAAACGCTGATTGAGTGAGCGAACCTGTCTATGTACTTTTGCGTATTTTGAATATTTAATCGAGTTTCACTAATCCTTTTATTATGCCATCGGTTTATTCCTGCAGTCTATGCACTATTTAAACAATTATTTTTTGCTGGCTAGTAGACGATGATTGAGTGAGCGAACCTGTCCGTGTATTTTTGCGTATTTTGAATATTTAATCGCGTTTCACTAATCCTTTTATTATTCCATCGGTTTATTCCTGCAGTCTATCACTATTTAAACAATTATTTTTTTGCTGGCTAGTAAACGATGACTGAGTGAGCGAACCTGTCAGTGTATTTTTGCGTATTTTGAATATTTAATCGCGTTTCACTAATCCT
>JAHWFP010088195.1:0-16985 GCA_023313725.1 Lithobius niger | reverse complement strand
AGCTGATTTCTGATCAAATTGTGAATTTCGCGATTCCGTTATCATTCACTGCAGGTTCTAACATCGCTGGAATTCCTTTGTTCAATTCTATTTCTAAGCCGGATTAAATTTTAATATTGTGTTCAATGCTTCACCAAAAGTTTGGGCATACACGGCCCAAAATTTGCATACAAACAACGGCGACTAAATATGATTTTCCACCAGCTAAACCTGAATAATTTGTTTAGCCCCGGCGGACTCGGCGAACAGTAGCACAGAGGTCTCGGAATATTTTCGTTATCGGCACTCAATTACGTAACCTTCGAGCCAGAGATCGGTTGTTACGGTCGACGTACCGTATCAAGCTCAACATTAACGGCTCTACGCAATTTGTCGAATTTTTCATTTTGTTTACGGATGACTACGATAGCATCCGACGAACTTTAAATTAAGTTTGGCGTTCAATTTGGAGAAGTAATTCGTTTACGGCAAACAGCGATGATCTTGATCGATCGCAGAGCGTAACTTGTCAAGACTGTCATCTGCTAATAGCCATTCCGTATCGATCTGTCGTGATCAAGTAATACATAATTAATCAACTCTGAACAACATCGATGGTTAAACGATACTACTAGTCGTAGAGAGCGAGTAGTTTCGTTAAAAATTGCTAGGAATTTTTTTGTATGGATTGGTGTGTTTTATTCAAGGCGTGGTTATTTGGCGAATTTATACGTTATGGTGCAATTTGTGGGGGTTTTCCTTGCTGCTAAACGACGTTTATATACATAAAAAAAAAAAAATGGGAACAATCCGTGGATTAAGATGGTGTATTGCAAACTTCTGATCCAATTTTTTTTAAAATAACTCAGTTAAAGATAAACTATTAAAACGCTTAGATTGAGCTGTCATCATTTATGATTTGGTCTGGACAAGACACGCAAACTTTCAATTTATTACTTGCCACGCAATATAGCAAACGAAACACATCTCGGTATATTAATATCCCACAGTGAAATGAATTTTATAACTATTAAATACTTAAATACAACTTGTATGTTATGGCAGAATCATATCAAAAACCAGAACTGGTAAAAGGGGTCGCCAAGTTCCGAATGGTTCGGCCCTTCAAAGGAGTGACATCAACACACCAAAACTTTCGCCAAGTTAATCGCACCGAATAATAATTCGAAGGTTAAATGAAAACTAGAACATTGCTACTTTCGCTAGCAATGTTCAAGTTTCATTTAACGTCCAAAGTATTATTCGGTGCGATTAAGTTGGCGAATGTTTTGGTGTGTTGATATCACTCCTTTGAAGGGCCGAACCATTCGGAACTTGGCGACCCCTTTTACCAGTTCTGGTTTTTGATATGATATTAATATCCCACAGTGAAATGAATTTTATAACTATTAATTACTGAAATACAACTTGTATGTTATGGCAGAATCGGTGGTCCGGCATTGTCTGACTTAGCAACAATACTTCGTGGTTGGAAATATAATGGTTACGATAAGGTAAGCCTAATACCAAATATTATTACATGGTATGGCAAACGCTGGTTAACTGCAGGCAATGTTGGCAAATCGATGGCAATGGTTTTACCATGTTGGTCCAGTGGTGACATTAAGAGTTAAATACGGGCCTGGTTTGAGGTCTCAGGCCCGTATTTTATAAAGCAGACCTGCGACATCAACGCACATTACTCAGTGTAGCACTACCAAGCAACACCACGACAGTGGCCCAATGTATTGTATTAATTACTTCACCATCAACCTGTAGGTAACTCATCGGTGGACCAACGAATTTCCTTTACTACTTCACGAACATGTTGACACTACTTTGCTAGGTAAACTGCTCCACCATCATGTTCGCACTCCGTGTTCGGGTCAACATGGAGTCTATTAACATGGTGACATTCCACATGCACACGATGGATCGTACGCTACCGGTGACAAAAATGACATTGAGAAGGGAATTCTCCCTCAAAAGGAAACAATGCGGAATGGCGAAAAAGGCAAAAATTATGATATGACCACTTTACAATTTAATTTTCGTCTCTCTTTTGACTAGAAGGACCCGTGCATGCTGCACGGCGGGATTGAGTCTCCCGGTCTTAGCATCCCCCGGTGTTTGGTGTTCTTAGAAAGGTAAATTGCGTATGCAATATTTCATTCATTAGTAGACTGATCCTTCAATTTTACTCGCCCCTTCTCTTCCCTTCCTTTTCTGCCCCCCCCCCCTCCCCTTTCCCCGGCCCCCTACTGCAAGTTAATCTCCGTGATTGTCTCCCGGTCATAGCCTGTCCCGGTGTTCGGTCTTCTTAAGAAAGTCAGTCGCGTTTGGAATATGTCATTAGTCCCGGTGTTTAGACATTTCCACCGAGATTTTGGCGCAGACCCAGTAAAGACGCAGACTTGTGTTTTATTGAAGTATTTTTTCTTAGGAAAGTAAATCGTGTATGCCACATTTAATTCGTTAGTAGACTGATCTATAAATTTTACTCGCCCCTCCTCTTCCCCTCCTTTTCTGCTCTCCCCCCCCCCCCTCCCCAGGCTTCCCCACACACCCTACTGCAAGTTAATCTCCGTGATCGTCTCCCGTAAGAAAGTCAGTCGCGTTTGGAATATTTCATTAGTACACCCAGACCCAGAAAAGACGCACACTTGTGTTTTACTGAATTCTAAAAAAAACAGTTTCACTGAAAAAGTCAGCAGTCAGTATGCAAGCTAACCCCTGCTGCAAGGTAATCTCCGTTATTGTTTCCATCAACTTAGAAACAATTCACGTCGGCACCACGCACCGCCAAATTCTCTTTTGATACGCTCAGAAACCATGTAAACAAAACTGTCTTGTGATGATAGATGCAACTCCACTAAACCCACTGGCAAGGAAGAATCCAGAAAATTGGTAGAATTCAGGGTTTATTCTAGGCCATGCGGTCTGTCCTTATGAAGATGTTAGTCAGTATATAGTTGAAGGATGCTCTAGGTTAGGCTGTAGCAGAGTGGCTTAGTTCCAAATAAGTTCGTTGGTTAGGGAATACCTCCCAGAGCGAAGCTTAAAGGGGCTGCAGGTTCATTTTATACCAAGAGCAGCTGCCAGCTCCAACCACAGGTGGAGCAAAGTACTTCCTGTGGTGTATCCTGGTATCCCATAAGCCACCTCTGCCAACAGCTACCGCTAGTGGCAAGCAAGGCCTGAGCCAACTTGACCACTGATCTTCAAAGGCAGACTCGTACATGAATGTATACAGTATGACTGAAATACAGTGTAAGAGACATAGCATTAGGGGAATTGGGCCAACCAGGACGCTAGCTTAGGGCACAAGATCAAATATGAAAGGAAGTGGGAACTATCGTTGCATACAGACTATCAAATACACGCTTACTTGCGTAACATTTATTTGGAACGAAACCACGTTCTGATCACGATTTATTGTACAATAACCGACCTTTGCTTTTGCTATGTCTAGCCATAACCATAAGACCTTTCAGAACGCAGGAATTAGTAGTGTGCTTTTTGTGCAGTTTTCCCTAGTGTCTGCTTCGCTTGCACTCTGGGCAGTCAATTTCGCCCCTCACTCCAACCTTTACGTTTTTCTACTGTTCACTTGTCTATAACTTTTCAGGCCAAAATAAGGCTAGGTTTTAACCTGTTAAGTGGTATGCCTGAGCCCAACTCGTCCAGGTATACAAACAGAGTCCAAACAATGCACGCGGTGGCCAACAATGGAGAAACGACAACAATACTTGGTTCCCTTAACAAGCCGACTCTATATATAGACACGGCCGTGGCTCAGTTGGTAGAGGCATGTGCCTCAAGTTAAAGAGCTCCTTCAAGTTGCTAGGTCGAGTCGTGTCCAGGTTAGCCCTACTTTTGTGGAGATAGACTGCAGATATACAATTATTGTCCCACTTAAAGGGTTAAGAGCATGGACACAAATAACCAATGTGCTGGCTGGCCCTTCCCTTCATGTCCTTCCTTCCTTCCTTATTCCCTCTCTTCACAGCTTTAATTTTAAAAGAGAACTCCCGAGCCTCCCATTGAAATCCACCTAGATCTTTTAAGATCTTTTCTTTGAAAAGTCTCCAGGAAACTTCTCTTGCCTTTTTTCCAGAAGTAACAATCGGTCCGAAGAAAAATGGCGATTGTGGCCGATCGAAAATCTCTGGTGAGTAACGACATCGGTTCAGGGTTTGGTTGGTCAAGTCTGGTGTTCTCGACCCACAGACAGGGCTCAGCACTGAGTCTGGGTGTAGGGTCACTGGAAGAGCGGGTGTGTGGTGGTGGTGGGGGGGGAGGGGGGGCTGGAATGGGAGGGCAGCCGGAGGGCGTGGTCGTGAGAGGCGCCAAAAGCCCTCGGTCAGCAACCGGCAGGAAATCTGGTCGGGACGTGGACAACCGGTGATCTCACAACTGGGTAGTGAGTGGTATGGTGGGAGTGAAAGACACGGCCAAGCTGGTCAGTGACACATCGCTGTACGGCCAGCTTTGCCATCAACTGAAGAATATCCCTCACCCTCCTACTCCTAGTTTCCCCAAGACACCCCTCCGCCTACTACCCACACACACAGTCAAAGACGGCCGGCATAAAGCGCGTCTCCACCCGGCTGTCCAAAACCTCCCCTCTCCCATCCCCACCCCCAAGTCCCGTCCCTCGCCCAAAAGATGTTCGTTTAAACGGACAAGAATGACGGTTGATTGCGTCGAGTTTCCCCGTTTCGAGCTGGTCTTTCCCTCATTTCATCCGGTGAATAGGCTTAAATTACTCCTAAATAGGAATCGACTGGCGCACCGGACAGGCCCGACCCGGCCCCACAATGGAGGGAAGAGACGCACGTGACTTCGACACGCGCAGACTCGATTTCATCGGGCGAATCCGCTTGAAATTCGACCCGCTATTGATTGAGTTGCAGTCTCTCTCTCTCTCGCTCTCTCTTCAGTCCGCTCCACCAGCAAGAACCCATCAACCCACACCCGTCCCCTTGACAAAGATTTTTTTTCCCTTCGTTTCTTCGACGGTTTTTTTTTTTTCAGCGCTTTTCGTAAGGTGATCCTAGGGAATACACTCGAGCCATTGCCGGGGTGATAGGATAGAACGTACATGTCGTATTAGCATTATTGTTCTCCCTTTATAAAAGGAGCACACTCCTTCACGAAGGTAATGTGACATTCGTCGTGAGAATCGCGTAGTTAAATTCGCTTTTTTATTTATTTGATCTTGAAACTTAGTTTTAAAAAAACTGGCCTTAAACCTAGTTTCAAAACACATTTTCTGCGACAGATGTAATCTGGCAGGGCAATCACGGAATTTTTTCTATGATTGCCCTGCTAGATTACATCTTCAGGAAAATTGGAAATTAGCCACTAGCGAAAATCATACACTAGAAATAATGTAGTTCAGTCAGCAACCTTTATGCACTTACGTTTCGTCGGAGTGGCATGACCCAGATTCGAACCGGCTACCCAGTTCGCCCCCAGATCACTTGCATAGCGCCTTAATCACTATGGCCACATCCTTCACTGGCATAAAGATAACTCACTAAACCCGTTATTAAGGTCACAACCGTGACCAAGGCTCCATTCGACCGAAATTCACTCGGCCATACAATGGAGGGGGGGGGAGATGAGGCTTAATGGCGCGTCGACAGCTTGGTCATTAGCGCCAACCTCCAATGGAGAGGGAAGACAAATCATACACTCACAAGGCTCAATAGAAGCCTTGTGAGGTTTTTTTTTATGTGTATATATTGCATCTTCCATACAAAATGTGGCTTCAATGGAAGCGAAGCCAAAATAAATTGTTTTTCTTAATTTAACGTCGATTTCGTACACGACGTACTGCATATTTTTAATTAGCCACATCTTTCGAGTGGCTGAGTCTATTGACGTCAATCCATGCGTCATGTAAGTTATTCGATCCATGTGTCATAGGTTATTATTATTACCATCGAATCACAAATTCGATGTACTGACGGATGTAAAATTGCTCACAATTCGTTTATCATACTCCGTAGAATTCTTGAAGTCCATATACTGCGTCATTTAATAAATTTAATTTTCAACCGGTTGTTTCCGAGCTTGGTCACAATAAAATATGATTAAAAAAAAGAATTAAAAACATTAAAATGACACTGCACCAAGAGAAGCTGCAAGCATCAGATTCATCATCTTTTAAGATGGTGTATCAGTGCAGCGAGCTCCTGCTGCCACAGCATCATTTCAATGTTGTATTCTTTTAATTCATATTTTACTGTGACCAAGCTCGGAAATAACCGGTTGAAAATTAATTTTTTTTCAGGAGGCCCCCTTTTTACTTGTTAATAAGTCGGGAAATCTGGGTTACACCCGTCCAACTTTTAGCTGTCCCAACGTACCTGTATAGTCACTTGTTTTAAGAAAGCCTAGTAGAACTCCTGTAATCCTGTCTTGTTTTGTCAGTCGTGTTTGAAGAAATCCTGGCAAAACACTCATCAGTAGTTTTCGTTGCGTTACTTATTTTAAAGTCTTTCGAACACCCTTAAAGGTGCCTATTTATCGAATGATAGGCTACAGCATCTACTACCGTCTACCGTTATGAAGTTCTATGTAGCACTTGATTTCAACAAGCGAAGAAATGCTCAATTAAGTTTCTTTTTACACAACAGACAAGCCACGTGCCTCCTTAATTGTTGAGTGCAAGTTGGTGCACCCACGTGCACCGGGGATCAAGCGATCAAGGTTATCGATATCACTGTCACTAGATGGTGCCCGTCTAGCGGTTCAAAATGTGCGTTTCAAAACGGTCGATAGCTGGGAAAAAGTGCCCGTGATGTCAGGCTTAACTTACCGGTGGCTCCCTGGTGCACGTGGACGCACCAACTTTACACTCAGTAATTAAACAGGCACGTGGCTTGTTTGTTTCAGTAAAATAAATTTATGTGTGTGCACCTTTGCTTGTTGAAAGTAAGGGCTAATCAGAACTGGATATCGGTAAATGACTATAGCAGCAGCAGCAGCCTGTCGCTTGGTAGTAATCACCCTTTAACTCCTAGTCAAAGAATACATCTTCTGCTATAAGACATCTTAAGAACAAAACTGAAAAACTCAGTAAAGCAGCCTCAACTTATTCTGCAAGTCACATATTTTTAAAAGAAGAGCTCCCTTTCACCGAGCTTCAACCATATACCTTCTGGAAGCGCACAAGAAACGGCATTACTTTGCACGGATGTGCCTAAGGCCTATCTTAGATCTACGCTGGTGGTTCCTGGGGAAAAAAACAAACAGGCGTCCTACATCGTCCCTCCCATCCGACTCTCCTTTACCATCAGTCCCCTGAGGTGAAGAAAGAACAGTTCTTAGGGCCTTCTTGTTCTACTTCTTCTATTCGTGTTGCTTCAGAAACTAACGAAGGTGTTGGACTCGGGCCCAATTTTACAATTTCTTTTCCCTAACTGAAGAGGTCGCAGCTTCAAACAGAACATCTCTCTCTCTCTCTCTTTCTCTCCCCTCTCCTGTAGCTCCGTTCACTTTGTTTTTCACCAAGGACTTCTTTCTATCGCCATTCTTTTTTTTTTCTCCCCACCAGCTCTCACCCCATTTGCATGCCATCAACAAACCAAACACGACAAAACGGATTTCGTCGCGGCTTCCTCCGCCATTTCTTATCCAACTTCCACGCACTTGTTCCCATGGTGGATGGACGCTTCCCTTTTCCTCTACCGACTCTGGAAATGCTAGGCGTTGACACGTCGTTGTCGTCGACTTAAGATTGAAAAAAAAAAAAGAAGAAGAAAACAACAAAAACAAAGGAAAATAGACTCCTCACGTCTCACTTTGGTACTTTCAGTTGGGAAATGACTGTATAAAAAAGAAAGAGCAAACATATACATCCATCCCCCTACAACGTTCCTCCCCTACAAAAGAATGAACTGACGTGAAAGTGTGTAATGGCAGACACCTAGGTCTCATGGGTTCAAATCCCAGACGGACCCCCTACATATGTAAGCGACTGCTAAGGAAGTAGACGATTAGTTTCAAGACACAATGCTCAATCCCAACACCAACTGACGATCCGACGTTCAGCCACCCGTATTTATACTGGTCGAGAACAATAGATCTTGCCTAAAGCTTTACGTCACGTGAGTGGCTAGCAGCTAGGTTTAACAATAGAAATCGTTCGTCACCCGGCTGTTGGCGATTAGTTTCAAGACACAATGCTCAATCCTAATTCACCTAAACACATAGCATTACATATTAGGCACAACATCAAGGTTGCTGCCTTGTTCTGCTCTTATTAGCTCTAATGGTCCAACTTGCAGGTGTGAACCCCCAACACCAACTGACGATCCGTCGTTCAGCCACCCGTATTTATACCAGTCGAGAACAATAGATCTTGCCTAAGGCTTTACGTCACCTGACTGCCTAGCAAACTGGCTTAACAATAGGAATCGTTCGTCACCCGGCTGTTGGCGCTTGGCCAACTCCCATATTTACACGGTATCGGCGAGCAACAGCCATGTTAACGGCAAGGTGCACCACGGAGTGTTGTCTCCGTGAGTTGTGTATTGCCGCACATGTAAGCCGTTACACATGTAGCTGCAACTATAAACAAATTCCCTAAAAGTCCCCCTGTTGAACATCTTCCTCACCGAGTTATTCTAATTATTAGATCAGATACTTACCTTTAGAAGTAATACCTGGAGCAATACGAAGAAGTAATCTTTAATACAGTTCTATCCTTTGTCCACGTACGGTCAGTCGCCGAACTAGTGTCCGTTTTTACTTTTGCGGAAAACGTACTAAAAAATTACGCTGTGTGGGTTTTACTAAAAAATATATGTGCAAAATGTCCCTTGTGCTGCAAATAGCCCAAGCATGTGTCAATTCGTAAGAACTAGCGTTTAAACTAATTTAAAACAAGGAAGGCATTTTGTTACACGAGCCAAGGCCGACTGAAGTATAAATTGTGCTTCTTACTCCCCCTTCCTCTGACTCTATACTAGTTCTAGCACGTGCCAGAAAGTTAAATCCTCTTAGTTGATTTTCGCGATATTAGGGCGGGTTTACGCGAAAACAATTTTTCTCGCTCACTAGCTTAGCTTTTACTTGGTTAATACTAAATCTGCTGGGTGCATCTTGCCTGAACCGGAGCATGCAGCTTTCGAGTTGTCTATACGTAGTATCCATGGCAACGATGCAAACGCAGATCTCTCCGTGCCTCGTGACACAACGCACGATCCATGACAGCGTCGATTTATGACAACAAGAAAACAATTCTTACCACTCTTGTTTCTCCACTGTTTCTTGTTTCTTGTTTCTGACCACTCTTATTTCTGATTTACATAAACGATCTCCATTGTACTGATGAAGTATCTCTCCCTAAATTTGCTGATGATATCAAACTTTACAAAGTCCTTAAGGACTCTACGAATCACAGTACTCTTTGCAATGCAATTGAAGATGTGGAGGTCTGGTGCGAAAACTGGCAGCTACCAATCTCCATTAATAAATGTAACGTTTTACACCTAGGCAGGAGAAATCAGCATTTGAGCTATTCTATTAAACATAACCGCCTTGATAGTGTCAGTACTGTCAAGGATTTGGGAATTATTCTTTCTTATGACCTTAAGGTCTCCCACCACATAAATGACATTGTAAACTCTGCCAGAATTCGTGCTATTATGATTAGACGCTGCTTCAAATCACAGGATGTTTTCATGCTTGTGAAAGCTTTCAAGGTGTACGTTCGACCTATCTTGGAGTACGCCTCGCCAATTTGGTCCCCGCACTTACTGAAAGATATCGACCACCTTGAATCGGTACAGCGGCGTTTTACTAAGTTGATCCCTGGCATGTACAATAACTCATATAAGGAACGCCTAATGGCCCTCAATCTTCCATCACTTGAATTGCGTAGACTCGTTATTGATCTTGCCTTGACCTACTCACTCCTCCACAACTTATATGATGTCGACCCAAATCAATACTTTTCAATCCGTGGCTCCGAACGAACAAGAGGTCATTCATTGAAACTAAGGGTTAATATAAGCAAGTCCGATTGTCGCAAGTATTTTTTCTGTAACCGTGTTGTTAACTGCTGGAATCGACTACCCTCAAACGTTGTATCGGCTCCATCGGTCAATGTTTTCAAAAAACTTTTGTACAAATTGGACCTAACAGAATATTTGTGTCGAAGCGGGTAATGGGCCTACCAACTGCTGCTGTCCAGCTTATATTATATTTATATCCATATTTTTAAAATTGTGTTTTTATGTGCGTGCGTTCCTATTTTGTTTTATATAATTTTAATATAGTACCATTATTATGTATCATTTTTATTCTGAGCTGGGTCTTAAGCACACTACATTTAACTGCAGTGATCTTAATATTACTGTTATTACTTTGGTTGTCTTAATCTGCTTTTTTTTAATGATATTTTTATGGAGCTTTTATTATTCATTTTTTGCTTGCTTGTTTAATGCAGTGACATCACATTATGTTGGTTGATATTTTACATTCTTTTAAAAAAAATCTTTTAAGACAATAGGCCATTTCCCCTACCCTGCCTGTCCTACACGTCTGGCGATGCCATCGGGGATCTGTGTCCCTGGTAGGTCTAACCTTGGTGGTAAGGCAGTCGTGACCCTACCCACCCAACCTATTCCAATACATTTTGGCCATGCTATTTTAAACTAGTTTTATGTTTAATTTGTACGCATGCTTTTATTATTACTTTTGCACTTTTATAATCCCATTCATTGCTTTTTGTTATACCTCCCCTCATGCTTTTATCTTCGTGTATTTGCTTCTGCCCCCTTTTTAGGCTGGCAGTCAGTGACCCCCTGGGTCCTTGCCAGTCCTGTTGCTCCAGCAACAAATTATTATTATTATTATTATTATAATTTTTACTGCAGTACAAGACGGCGGACTGATTTCTGTATGCCAGCATTCGATGGTTTGTTTTCGATTCGATAACCCCGAAATGCGCGCCATGTTGGAATTTGAATTCTCGCTGCGAGCAACTCTTTATTCTACCGTCGTTTGATCACTGCCAGCAGCTGTTCTTTGCACACGAATAGTAAATTTTGGAAATAGCGTGAAATTACAACAATGTTGTAGCAATGTTTAAAATTACTGTTGTACTTTGTTCTTTATGAGTGTTGTTATTTATATTACATTTAATTTTTCGAAAATAAAAATCGGTGGACATGGACACATATAAAATGGAAGCGAAAAAAGCCAACAAATTAACTGAGCAAAAAACGGCTTCGCCGTTTAGAAAAAAAAAACATTAGAGCTCGTATCCCCATACTCACAGCCCTGAAAGTACACGAATAAAAACGGATTAGAGTTCACTTGAACGCAACGAGCTATAATTTGAACTCCAATTTGCAAAACGTAAACCCACAAACACACACAAAATAGAGGCCATAAACAGCAAAACGTAAACCCACAAACACACACAAAATAGACGCCATAAACAGCAAAACGTTACAAAATTGAAAGATAAAAATGCATACACAAACTGAACACAAATTATAGTTCAAATTATAGTTCGTTGCGTTCGAGTGAACTCTAATCCGTTTTTATTCGTGTACCTTCAGGGCTGTGAGTATGGGGATACGAGCTCTATAGTGTTTTTTTTTTCTAAACGGCGAAGCCGTTTTTTGCTCAGGTAATTTAATTTATGTACTACCGCATTCATTTAGTAGAACCTGGAAACTAATCGTAAATAAGTAACAGTTGACTAGAATATAGCGTTCGGCGAGCAAGAAGGTGTCGTTGGTAAACACGCCCTTAAATCGACACACTTGGAGCCAGGAGCTGAAAGCTGCTGCTGCTCTCCTATAGACAGCGAATCGAAAACACCGGCAACCGGTAGTCACAGTGGTATTTAAAAGGCATCGTAAAACCACAACAAAAACACATTTACCACCTTCGAAGAACATAAAACGGTCCTACTCTTGAATTTTCGGTGAGTCTCCTTTCACCTTCATCAGAAGTTGTGCACGAAAATAAATTAAAAGTCACATCACAGCACCGATTTTCTTCCTGAAGTGGAGTGGTTCGACAGACTAGCGGGAGTTTAAATTTTAAACTTCAGGAAGAAAGTCGGTGCTGTGATGTGACTTAATATATCATATTAGGACATTAAAATAATTTTACGATAGATACCTGGCTGATAATGTTTTTTTTTTTTAAATCCAACATTCAATTTTAAAACGGGTTGTCATACGAGTGGAGCTACGTATAACGCTTGGTTTTGTGTTCCGAGAACATCCAACAAGCGTAATCATCGGCCAATCATGCTGAAGCTTCTCTCGTGGTTTACGTTTATTGTGACGAACTACATACAGTTTGAATCGAACACAGAATAAGTTCTTATACTTCGCATGTTGTTCACACGCGAGTATTTCGTCTATTTCCGCAGGTATTCTCCCTATTACCATGATTACCATGGCAACGCCACCGCCATTTTTTATTTCAACATTCGCCTCCTACGAGAATCAGACAAGTGCTGCCTTCTGGTGCTGTTGGTGGAAGCAGGTCTTATTTTCAACCCGTTTTCAGAAAAGCGTCACTACCGGCAGCCTCATCTACCCTGCTCAAAATGATTAAATTTTTCGTTTTGCAATTTTTCATTTTTTTTTATTTAATAGTTTTGAATTTAACAATTTTGGATTTCTAAACTACTTTAAATTTTACGTTTTTTATTTTTGAAATTTCAAATGTTTTATTATTTAGTTTCTCAATGTGTGCGTTATTCAAACTTACGCTAGAAATAGAAATAGAAAAAAATAGTATAATGGGGGGGGGGGGGCCGTAATTTGGCCCCGAGTTGAAAACTTCGCAGTTCCCTTCCCCCACAGAAAAGGTGTTATCCGGTTTCGCTGACAATTTTTACCGTTTCCCCGAAAACTAAGACCCGATAAAAATTCGGCGAAAGAGGAAGGATTCGGCGAAAAAACGGATGCACACCACAAAAAAAGAACTAATCAACCAAGCAAAAGACGTTCAAATCGGGATTTGCACGAGTGCACCGAAATAATGGGCACGACGTAGGAAGAGAGGGCATTCCAGGATTGACGTCCCTCTCCGCTTAGAAACTGTTGGGTCCCTTACTGGTGAGTGGTCTGCCTACGCACCATTAAGCCTCAATCCCCCCACCCTCCTATCTGCACTGTGACTGAGGTTGGCGCTAATGACCAAGCTGTCGACGCGCCATTAAGCCTCAATCCCCCCCTCCCATCTTGCTGGTAATATAATAGAAACAGTTGTACAGTTGAACTGAAACCGAGCCTGTCTTTTGTGAGATTTCCACCATACCTGCACCCATAGTCGCCGGGAAGAGGTGGTGTAAGCCAGTTTGCAGTTGGTCACACCAACCTTACTCATTGTTTCCTATGAGAGGGGTTTATCTCTCCTAAATGTCATCGGTATGTCGCGGTCACTTACGGTCGTCACTTGCTTGTTGATTGTCACCATCTTGATGGTGTTCGTCGCAGTTTCCATCTTCCACGAGACATCGCGTCAATTTGGCAATAAGTCTGTCCTCCTCTCCGGGATTTTAATTTTTTTGCAGGAGTACAGAGGTATATGATGCAAACTTACCAAACAGAAACTTGGTTGCCAAAAAAACCTGAAAAGGGCAACAAATTTGCATCGCACAACACACTGATCTTAAAATTGACCTTGCTTCAAATGACTAGATGCACGGAAAAAGCATAGTACAAGAACTTTCGTAAGGTTGAAACCGGCTTACATGATCGGCAGCACGCAACTCACGAAGCAAACACTTCGTAGTTCGACTTGCCTCAATCATGGCGGCCTGCCAGCCTTCCATTTACTGCAGACTCCGAAATTGGACAGCTGCCAGCCGCCAGGTGGAGACACGGGTCCACTGCAACCTAGTTGGAACCGGATTGAACCTGTTCGCCAGTAGTCCCAGGCAAGAGCCTATTGTTCTGCACCGGCCCGAGTGGGTATAAAACGGGACAGAATTGTGAGCTCCAGTTAATTGGTGTGTGGGATCTGACTGAAAGGTTGGATCCCTGACTACGAGGTGCAGCAGAAGGATAAATTCTGCTGATAGCCTAATATGTAAACGCTATGTGCATAGTCCCCTAGCTATGCAGTAAGGAGTGAATTAGGATCGAGCATTGTGCCTTGTGAATAATCGTCTACTTCCTTAGCGTCCTTACATATTTTGGGGGCCTACGGGATTACCTAAACCTTCGGGATAGGAAATTCGTGTTTTCCAAACCTTCGGGATGGAAAAAAGCATGAAAAATCTCTGGCGCTCATAGTTGGTAGCCTTGCCATTGGGATTCGAGTCTGACATTTTTTTTAATGTTTCAGACTCGGTAAGAAGTTCCAATAAGGCGAACAGACCAAATTTTGGGAAGGTTTTGTCTCCGGGTCCAGCCTGTGTCCGCGTTGTTGGCAACCTGCAGTAAAACCGGAATTTGTTGATGAACAAAATAACGTCCCAATAATATTGACCACTTTCTTTTCCATTTTGTTGGGCATTTGGAAATTAAAGTAAAACCGTAGTAATGACGCTTGCTTAGTGCGACCGACCAAAACGCACGTAGTAAGATAAATTAGGAATTTTGGAGGTGACTGAGGACTCATCCAGTTTAATTACTGTTCAGTATCCAAGGAATCCACTTTGCTAAAGGCGTGGAATGAGCGGGCAAAGAGGTCGATTTCCTCGTAAACTTAACCTCTTCAGCGGTTTCAAAGCGAGAAACCGCTGAAGAGGTTAAGTTTACGAGGAAATCGCCCGATTTGCCCGCTCATTCCACGCCTTTTTTTTTCAGAAGTGCGAATGTTTGACACCCTTATGAAAGTTCTTGTACTCTGCTTTTTCCATGCATCAAGTCATTTGAAGCAAAACCAATTTTAAGATCAGTGTGTTGTGCGATGCAAATTTGTTTCCCTTTTTAGGTTTTTTTGGCAACCAAGTTTCTGTTTGGTAAGTTTGCATCATATACCTCTGTACCTCCTGCAAAAAAATTAAAATCCTTCAACCTTTCATTCGGCGCTACTCTCACTTTTGTAAGAGCATTGCTTCCGGAGGTGTAGGAGCACACACGTGCAAATAAACGAGCCGATCGTATACGTTTTGAATGATGTTGGTGAAATTCATCGTTTACCAATTCCGATTACGGAGGAATATGGTGAACGAATTGTGAGCAAAAATGCAATTAGTCAGTACATAAGAATTTGTGATGCTCTACGAATCAAAGAAATTACGTGAAGCATGGATCGACGCCAATAGAGTGAGCAAAGCGAACGATATTGCTAGGGTTTTTTTTAAAGACTATGTGCCATAAAAAACGTTTTAACCAACCATGAAAAGACCTCTTCGTGCGCTCGTGAGAACCACTTAAATAACTTTTAGCCACCTAACCATTGTGTTGACTTCCCTTTTTTCCCTATAATCTTCCTTTCGGCCTTCATAAAGGTTGTCGATGCTGATATTCGGGGCTGGTATTCCTACTTTGCACAGTCGTAGCCATCTAAAGGTTAAGGGGTTACAGAAAGCAGACATGAAATTTACTTATGGCATATGAAAATAGAAAATTCTTTTAAAAATTCGATCTCTTCCAGCAGTTACTCTCGTCAACAAACAGTTGGTGGCGTCGAAGAGCGATTACAACCCTTCAGCAACGACCTAAAACCCAACCTTCTTTCACAATTTTTTTTAATAATCATTTTTTTTTACGCCCATTGGACTAGGAGGAAGAGTAAATTTAATGAAGCGCGCGCTGCTTGGGGCGTCACTGCGGACCTATCTTCTGGCTGTGACGTCAAACAAGGAGGGGATCCTGTTTTCGCTCCCGACAAAATTACGTTTCCTTCGGGGTTCCAGCCAGATCGCGAACCGGAACTATTAAGACGAACTCATTATTTTCTAGCCAATTAAACAGCAAGCTCGCGCGCACCCCCTTGCACCAGCCATGCGTGGAAGAGTGTAGGCGAAGAGTTAGAGGAACGCTGCGTACAATACGTTTTACGGATATGGCGTGTGGTCATCGCGTTGTCTTGGGAAATCTGTCTGCTGCAGTCGGTGGACCAAAATCTTAAAAGCGCTGAAAATCTAAGAACTGCTTGGGGGTTTGCCCGCTCCAGCTAAGAACAAGGGACCGGTTATTACTTACGTCGGGGGTGGGGGTGGGGGCGAGGGGCGTGGGGCCGGAGGAAATGAAAATGTGACCACCAAATTTTCAAACCCTTATGAAAATCGGGGCGACGGACGAAAGTCTAACTGGAAAATCGTATAATAGGATAATTATCTATAATATCTGCCTAAATAAAAAATCTGGAAAATCATCTAAACGGAATATTGTATAATGGAAAATCATCTAAACGGAATATCGTACAATGGATAAAGGTCTAACTGGACAATAACATACCTGCGGTTTTTGATGTTGCATGTATAGCCGCAGCGAGCGCGACAGCGATGGCGATCGTGTTCACAACGAAGAATGTAAACAGAAGATAAACTAACCTTCGAAGAGCGAGAAGAAGTCTGCAGGCTGCAGTCGAAAATTTGCTAGATAAGGAACTATCTGGAGTGTGGAAGTAAGCGTAATATGGAGAATTTCCACTCTATTGGAAGTAAATTTAATGCAGTGTTCCACAGTAATGAGGGACATGAGAAACGATTATCCATTATACGAATTTCGTGTTAAACGATTATCCATTATACGAATTTCGTGTTAAACGATTATCCACTATACTGTTACACTGTATACGTTCTTCCAATTATGCGATTTTCCAGTTTGACGATTACCCCTCGCCCCTAAATCTACCCCCCTCCCCCCCAACGTCCACGAATAAGATGACGCCCCCCATCTAAAACAAAAATACGCTTTTCGTATGCCTATTGAGACTGTCTGCAGATGATTTTCTGCAGCCAAATTAATGACCGGGTTGCCGCCAAACGAACGTCTGCAGCGTCAAGCGCTGTCTAGCGCTATCAAGTTCTCTCTAGCGCTATCAAGTTCTCTCTAGCG
>JAHWFP010088194.1:3979-16018 GCA_023313725.1 Lithobius niger | reverse complement strand
TGTACAGTAAGCTACCTTAATGCACTTACATTCAAGTGATGTGACCTGGATTCGAAACGGCAATCCATTCCAACTCCAGATGACGACCATACGCCATTTAGCCATATGGCCACTTGTACACTGACATAAGATTAGGTCACTGACTCCATCATGGCTAAATGATGGAGAATAAGTAAACACAATATGGCTGTTAAAAATGTAAAGGTAATCTGGAAATCTACCCCAAAACAAAATTTGTTACGGATTCCCGCCAAGCTTTTCGGTCGTGTGAAGTCGTGATGTCAAACGCCAAGCTTTTTCGCCAAGTTAATCCCTTCGACTAAGACTTTAAATGTTAAATGAAATATAAAAAAATTGCTTACTGGGCAATTTTCAATAATTTCATTTAACATTTGAAGTTTTAGTCGGTGGGATTAGCTTGGCAAAAAAGATTGGCGTTTGATATCACGACTTCACACTGCCTAAAAGCTATGGGAATCCGTATCAAGTTTTATTTTGGGGTAGGTATCAGATTTTTTTGGTCCAAATTTATGAAATCCATTTTTTTCTTAGTAATTTAAACAATCTAGTTTTCTGGACCATTTCTCTTTTCTTTTTTTTTTCATTACATTTTGACCACAGCAGTCACCTTTTTTCATATGATCAGTATTTCTTAGCATTGCAGTTTCTACTTGCATATGCACGAATTTTATTTAATTTTCAGTTTGGCAATGTTGCATAAAAACAATGTTTAAAACAATGTAAAACAATCAATTTGGTCCATCACATGGAAGAATTTATTTTCGTGATACAAAAAAAAGGGTAACTAGTAACTAGTAGCCAGTAGTAATTAGGTAAATATCAACGTTACTCACGTCGTTTTTACAAGAAAACGCTAAGTCATTAATAGTGACTTTCATGTCGTTGGGCTACCAAAGTCTCCCAATCAAACAAGTGTCAGCCTTCTTTTCTGTCGCATTGTTATTTATCCTCAGATAGCTGAAAACCGCAAAACTACCTTAGCTGTAAAGATACAACGTGTCTAGTGGTCGCCATGCTTATATATATATGATTGTTCATGACGTCATAGTTTGTTCCTGAAAACCTCCTCGAGCAAGGAGAGATGATCAACACACCGCAAACAGATCTTAAGATCGGTTTTGTATCAAGTGACTTGATGACGGAAACCTGGTTTTAAAAGGGTGCCAGACATTTGTGTTTCTGAAGCATGGTGGTGCGTGGATTGAGTGAGCAGAGCGAGCGATTTCCACGTAAAGTAAACCTTTTCAATATGTGCCTCGCTTTTCTCTCGCAATTTTTCATCTCTCACCTTCGTACGAGATTACATCTGACGTTCTGCAGATGTGGGGGGGGGGGGGGAATTGAGGCTTAATGGCGCGTCGACAACTTGGTCATTAGCGCCAACCTCAGTCACAGTGCAGTGGTCCGGTTCTGCAGATGTCTCTCCAAGTGAGGTATCAACAGAAACAGAAGTGATGGAAAAATCTGTACTGAGCAGGACGTAAAGAACGATATTCTTAAAATAAGTAAAACAAGAAAATCCATATAAAGTGTATACTAACACAAATTACAAGTGATGTGTGGTTCTTGGTGATTACATTGATTCAGTCACGTTTCTGAGGAAATATTTGCGCTGATTGAGTGAGCGAAGCGAACGAAAATCATCGTTTGTTATCAGAAACAGCGCTTATCTGATAAATTGCTTGATCTTTTTGCTTGCCTCCATAGACGTAAAAAAATAATATTGACCTTCTCTCGAGATAACCGATATCGAATTCTACACTCTTATAATTTGCTTGATCGTTTTTTATGTGGAAGATCTGTCTGTATCATAAGTGATGCAGCAAGAAAGCTCCTCGAGCACAGCGAGCGTTCCGCTAGTCTACATCATTAAGGACGTATGATGTGCGTGTGTTTGTGTGTTTGTACCTCTACTCCTCTGGAACCAAAGCACTTACAAAGACGGGAGTAGGACCAAACGTAAGAAAATTAAATTGCGCTCGGTGTAGGCCTATTTTCATCGCTAACTTGATATTATGACCCTCAAATACGCAAAAGAACTTCAAAAATAACGTGAAAGTTTTTTTTTTAAACCCTCTTGAGGTTTGTTCATGACGTCATAGTTTGTTCATGAAAATCTCCTCGAGATGTGATCTGGAAAAGGATGCACGGAAAATATAATCTGAAAGGACGACGTATTTTGCAACATACCACATATAGATCTTATAGATCCACATATAGATCAGGTTTTGTAGCAAATGATTCGATGAATGGAAAAATCAGACCCGTACACCTGGTTTTAAAAAGGTGTCAAACTTTCGTGTTTCTGAGGCACGGAGACGCGTGGATTGAGCGAGCAAAGCGAGCGATTTTCATGTAAACTAAACCTTTTCAATGTGTGTTTCGTTTTGCTCTCTCAATCTTTCATCTCTTACCTTCGTATGGGGATTACTTCTGGAGGAGGGGGGGATTGAGGCTTAATGGCGCGTCGACAGCTTGGTCATTAGCGCCAACCTCAGTCACAGTGCAGTGGTCCGGGTTGCCACTGCACCACACATTACAGAGATATTATTCAAACCCCTAATCTAAATCTTGTCATACATCTGTATCTCCTGCAAAAATTGAAAAACACCGGACAGGAGGACAGACTTATCGCCCAATTGACGCACAATGTCATGCGGAAGATGGAAACGACGACGAAAACCATCAAGATGGCAACAATCAACAAGGAAGTGCCGGACCGTAAGTGGCCGCCGACACCAATAACATTCAGGAGGGTCAACCCCCCGCAAAAGGAAACAGTGAGTAAGTCGAGTGTGACTTCTGGAGGAGAAGACGTTCAAACGTGCAAACAAACAAATCGCATAGTTGGAATGATGTAGGTGAAATATAGATATGCTGAGGAATGTGACGAACGAACTGTGAGCAACATTTGCAATTAGTTTGCGTATAAATAACCAGTACATCGCAATAATCAGTACAATAATCAGTATATAGAAATTACATGAAGCATGAATCGTCTTGAAGCTATTAGTTACGCAATGCAATGATCTGGAGAAGGGTGCACACAAAAAATAAGGTAAACGGACGACGTATTTTGCAACGTAAAACATATAGATATTAAAATTGGTTTTGTATCAATTAACTTGATGCATGGAAACCTGGTTTTAAAAGGGTGCCAAACATTCGTGTTTCTGAAGCACGGTGCTGCGTGGAGTGAATGAGCAGAACGGGCGATTTCACCGTAAAGGAAATCTTTTCAATATGTGTCTCGCATTGCTCTCTCTCTCAATCTTTCATCTCACCTTCATAGGGAATTACTTCTGGAGGAGAAGACGTACAAATGTGCAAACAAACAAATCGTTTGATTTGAATGATATAGATGAAATGCAGACACGCTTAGGAATGTGATGGGCGAACTGTGAGCAATAATTACAATTAGTTTGCGTCGAAGTAATGAGCACATGATTTTGTGATGCTCTTGGAATCAAAGAAATTACAAGAAATTACAAGAAATGGAGCAACGGGCACGTAGCTCTCGGATGGCCAAACTGTTGGAATGATTTATGGTTATCATTGGTTTACGCAGTGAAGCTTTACGAAAAACGCATACTGCACTCTGACCATTTGCCTGATCGTTTTAGACGTGGAATGTCTGTCAGCAGCACAAGAGTTGCAGCATGAAAACTCCACGAGCGTAGCGAGCGAATCCGCTAGTCTATATAACTAAGATCATAATATTTGTTTGTTTGTTTGTGTGTGTGTCGCCAGATTACCGAGATTCCCTCTCTTAATTCTTATTTCTTTTGTTTGTGCGTCCGCAGTGGGAATCTCGATAAATCCTATTTCTTTTGTTTGTTTGTATCTCTGTCAAACGGAATTTTCTGTATAAGTAATGATTCGAACTGTGTTTTCAAGAAAGAAGTACTGTACTGATGACGTCACAATATTTTCATGCAAACGGGATCTAGGCCTCCCTGTCTCTTAACCCTTGATCTATAGCTAAATCTAATGAAAAAACTTGGAAGACTGCTAATGGAAACTCACAGCATTTTAATGCAAATGTGAAATCACAACAATGCTTTATAAAACCGGCCATATACTGGGGGGAGGGGGCTTCCCTAGTATAACAGAGGTGATCATTAGAAAGAGAGGGTCATTAGCTGTTGGGTTTGTGGGATTGGATTCTGCACATACAAGAGATCAAGCAGCAACAAACCAACGCCAAGCACATTAGATATCGAGAGCACACCAACGTAGCGCATGCATGTAACTATTTTCTTCGTACAAAGATATAGCACATCTTTGTTTGTCCCTATTTGTATCCAAAAATGAAACTAAATTGACAGCCATACGAAAGGTATGCGATTAGTGTTCGGGCATTTGAATACGTAAATATTTTCTTTAGATCATCACGCCCCCTCGCCTCGTTCTTGAAAGGCACTTTTCTTCCCCCCACCCAACTCTCCATGAATTTGTTGTTGTTGGGACTCTTTGCCCTCACCTGGAGATTAATCCAATGAACTGATCTTCATGACTAAGCACCAATCAAACCTGCAAAGTAGGCGTTTGCAATTTACTGCAACTCATTTCGTGTAAGTAATAGATATCCGTGAGGTCTAGCCGTTTTAACGGCGATATTCGCTCGTCTGCTAGAAACGGCTAGTCCAATATCGAGGGGGTGGAGGGAATCGCAAGAGCGCTGAAAGCACGAAACATATCTAGTTATTTGAGATTTAAACAAATTTTATTTGAAAATTTTATTTGTGGATCATAACGTAAATTCCTGAACTCAAACTTCCGGTTTAAACTTCCTGTCTACGAAAGTGTGTGTGGGGGGGGGGGAATTGAGGCTTAATGGCGCGTCGACAACTTGGTCATTAGCGCCAACCTCAGTCACAGTGCAGTGGTCCGGGTTGCCACTGCACCACACATTACAGAGATGTTACTGTCTACGAAAGTCTCGCGTACTGGAGGACGTCCCTATTTCCAGTCCCAGTCACCTATTTTTGTGTTTAAGGTAAAACCGTATTTCTTCTACTTTATTAGTTAATAATAATAATAATAATAATAATAACCTTTATTCAAAGAGTGTTGCCGAAGGTCTATAAAAGTCCTTGTTTGGCTACACATTTAGACAATTTCACAATCAAGATAAAGACAAATCTATACAACAAAATTAAATCACACAGTATGGTAAAAAATATAAAAATAATAATAATCACAGACACAGAAAAAAAAACAATAATTAAAAAATAAAACTATACCTTAGTTGTTAATTAGCCATTCTTTTATTTTGTGTTTGATTGAAGTGTACTGAGTTAAATCTAGTAATTTTGATGGAATTAAACTGAAAATTGTTGGAATATAATGATCTTTAGTTTTTGAGCCATAATTATTTTTAATTAGTGGAATATGGAACCTTAATGTTTTATCGCGAAGGAAACCCATTTTAAATTCATCTTTAATTTTTAAATCGTTGCAAAAGTAATTTTTATGTATAATAATATAGTTCCTCAATTTAGTTACATTTAAAATTCTGTGTTCCTTGTAAAATTCTTTAGTAGATTTGTAGTGGTTATGTTTTCTGAAAAGAACCTTTAAAATTTTATTTTGTACCTTTTGTAGCCGATCAATAAGGGTTGAAGAAGCAAAACCATACACTTCAATACCATATCTAAGATGACTGGTAACCAATACATCAAAGACGATTCGTTTGTTCTTATTATTCAATAGCGATTTAATTTTATAGAAGAAAGGAATCATTTTTCTAAGTTTAGTGATCAGAAGATTAATGTGATGAACATGTTTTACAAAAATTGTCGACCCCAAGTCCAAGAAACTTACTTTCAGTAACTTGCTTCACCTTGGTACAGGTTATAGTACAGTTTGAATAATTTAGACAGTTTTCTGTATGAATATATAAATCGTTACTTGAATATTTTCGGTGTGTAGAACTTATATCAATTGAACAGGTTTTGTCTTCATTTAAATAAGATATTTCGATAAGATATTTAGATAAGATGTTTCGTTTAAATAAGATATAGCGTATAAAATGCGCTATTCGCTTGAGTCTCGTAGGTTTTTGGGCGTGTTTAGGAAGTGTCAGTAGCGTAGTTTTCGTACCGTCGGAACGAAAGGTTGCCGGGTCCGGGTTAGACCATTCCTCCATGGGTGGGGGCTTTGCATAGTAGCCTACTCGAGGTTTTTTTTTTTTTCGTGTTAGTACGATAAATGTTGCAGGTTGCAAATGTGTTTATTTATGTTGGTTGTAATGGGGTTTGCTGGTTGAATTTGTGCTGTGTACGGTAGTTTTGCAAAGTCAGTCATTATATGTCAGATGTCACCCCAGCTGGAGCAGGGGTTGTGTAGAGCCCGGAAAAAGTGTGGGTTATCAAAATTAACCTACGGTGACGTGTGTGGGTTTTCAGATTAACCGTATATAACGGCTACGCTTTTAGCATTGGGATGTGTTGGCGTGACGTCACCACCGTGCATTGAACAAAAATATTTAATGATTGAATGATAAAACAATGATGTCACCATAACCTAACACCTCTGTTGAAAGCTCGCTTTAGGTGGTTTTTACGAGTTTAAAGATGATGAAAAACCGGAACTGCATATGCCTAGTCGTTTTTAGCTATTCCTCCTGCCTGTTCCAGTTATGAATTTTAACATTGTGTGTTGAAAGATATTTTCCTCGTGAAAATCGGCATTTCGGGTCAAAAATTCCTTTTTTAATAAGTTAATTTGCTACATTTGAAAACTGAGTGTTAGACTTGCCATTCCTTATCTTGCAGGGAGTTTGACTGGGGCGGTTATGTTGATGTGGTGAGCAAACGATGGTGAAAGGTTAAAAGTTATTTAGAGCAGATTCATTGCTTATAGATGTTTTAATGGTCAGTAATTTTGATGTTGCACTCGCCTGCCACGACACAAATCCCTGCTTTAAACTAATGTGATGTGGGTGAATAGTGGTGAATTGTTTGGGGCATGATGTAACTTAATTGGGAACAATTGGGGGAAATTGGGGAATAATTTCTAGTGTAAGATCGAAAATAAACAACTTACGATGGCTGCAGTCAGATTTGGAATGAAGGAGGGGTTGGAATTACATTGTTGCCTAACAGATAATCTTTTAGAATTTTCGGCTAGGCAGTGCACGAGTTACATTGTTGTCACAACAGAGTTGGAATACATATATTGTTACAAGATAATACATTAACAACTGTAGAATGCTTGGAAAGGAGGCAGATTGAGAGATAGGTCTCACTTGTAAGGCCAATTGTGGTGCAGTTGCATTAGCAACAGCACGAGGGCATCCTACATTGACGAGTCTAAGGGCGAAAGCTGAGACCAATCTCTACAATCTCTTAAGTCAGTCATAGTACTGATTAGTACTGTTAAAAACCGCATTGAACAAAAACATCGTAAAATATAAATTGTAAGCATTGTAAAATGTTCTCTTTAAAGTTTAAGCGTTCCAAGACTTTTTTCTTTACAATAGAGAAAGAAAAAAAAACCACAGTGGCCGCTACTAGAATATTCTCATGTGTTCCATCAAATGAGAGGTTTCAGAAGAATCAACCACAGCCGGTAGTGGTACAACCGTCATTTCCTTCTACTTGTCATTTTAAAAATTTAGTGCTTATTACTGTAAATGAGTCGTTGTTGGAACCCAAGAGTTGACTTCTAATCATAGAAGACTTTGCGTAGTTACAGAAAATAAAAGAAATATTCGCAACCATTTATTTTTGTGTCATGTTGTTTTATTGGTGTGTCACATTAACGTATACATTCTCAAAACTCGCAAAAAAACTCGCAAAAATTGGTTGGAATGTCGGACTCATCGTCTTAATATTTTACAACTCGCTGCTATTTTTCCTGTGTAAATTACTTTAGTCGTTTATTGCTTGGGTTTTACGACAGTAGTTTGTGTCTTCATATCGTGCTTCTTTACAGTCCCAAATCAATTTAATGATAGCCCTGGAAAAAAAAAGAAATAAAACATATTATTAGTTGTCCAAAAATTTTTATACAAGAGACGCTGTGAATATTCCTATATTATATTGAAAGTCAGGATAGGTACTTAATTATTGTTTGAATTTAAATGTAGTCATTTAAAAATAGAAAATTTTTGAACTTTTCTTTCTAACTGAATTTAATAAAGTGGTTGTCATGATGAGGGGGGGGGAATTGAGGCTTAATGGCGCGTCGACAACTTGGTCATTAGCGCCAACCTCAGTCACAGTGCAGAGGTCCGGGTTGCCACTGCACCACACATTACAGAGATGTTATTCAAACCCCTAATCTAAATCATGATGACTGAATGGTGAGAGAACTCAGCCTAGGTTAAAGATTACTTAGACTTTGGAAAGGAGTCTCTGGATCAGGAATTTTGTTTGGGAAGAGCATGGGATTTAAAATTGGGAAATGAAAAATTTAGCTGAAGGATCCAGTAAATTGGGAAGACGATGGGTCCTGTACATTCTTCAGAATCCCTTAAAATTACTAAATTGTAAACTTTACTGATTTTGAAACGTTTAAAAAACGACAATTTTCAGAATTATTTTCAAATACATTAAGTGCTTTATTCGTACCTTTAACAAATTTTCCTTTTAATTTCAAGTCTTTGGGAACTGTTAGCCCTGTTATCCCCATCTGGTTACAGTACTGACTGGAACAATTTCGGCAAGAACTATGACCAGGGAAGTGTAATAGAGTACCCACATCATACACCAAATTTGGGCATAATTTTGACTTTTTTAATAATCATTTGCCTGTATACTGACTATGGTTCTCGTGCAAATCCCGAGTTTAATCCAGTTATTAAAATGTCTTCCATCTCAGAAAGTTCAGGTTTGGCTGAAAATTGAGCCCGAGAAAATATTCAATGATGGAGTCCTTCACCGTAATTACTTCAAGTCCATAAAAAATAAATATATAAAACCATGTAATTTAATAATGATTTCTTAGTGTATCCGGGAGGCAAGACGTATAAACAGGATGGAAAACCCAAATGGACTCGTGAAGGGTTAAATAAATACGGAAGCAAACGTTGTCTTTTGGACGTAATTGTCAGACTGCCTGAGCACCGAATTAAACCCACGACCTTTGAAACCAAAGGCGTAAGGCCTACGGCTGAGCCGTACAAAGATGTGTTGAGGATTACTAGGCAGTATAATGGAAAAAGCAATGCTACCGTGAAGACGATTAAGTTGGAGGTAGAGCGTCTACCATTTTCATGAACCCTGGAAAAAACGTAAGTGGTTTTATCCAACAAAGATGAAACTAGACTGCGTTGCACAGTGCATTGCAAATGGGAAAAGTAGTCGATGATAAACTGCTTAATGCTTCAAGATAAATAGTGTCAACTGTAGTGATGATGAAGATAATAAGTGAAACTTTTCCCTTCCTTAACATGTTTCGCACAGTTTCATAACAAAAGTGTTATTCTAGGACACAGTCCGTCGTAATGGGAAAACTGACTGTCATAGCTCAGCTCACCTAGTAACCTTTGCCGAATTTCTGTTGGAAGTTAACATATTGACTGGATCCGTGGGGTCCATATTCCTTTAAATCGTAATGGACACTGTGGGGCTCGCGGTCGACGTAAGTCTGAAAATGGACAAGGCATTGATTCAAAATGAAAAACAGAAAATAAATGAAAATGACTACCAATTAGTAGTAATACATTCATCAGCAAAGTTTCGCTATTGTGTAATGTTAGTCGTTTATATAGAGGGGGGGGGATTGAGGCTTAATGGCGCGTCGACAACTTGGTCATTAGCGCCAACCTCAGTCACAGTGCAGTGGTCCGGGTTGCCACTGCACCACACATTACAGAGATGTTTATATAGAGCAGCGTCGTGTGACGTCATATTGTCTACAAGAGAGATAGCTGCAAGGGGGACTAGATTAAAATGGAGGGTTAAACAACGGCACTTCTAGTCAAGGCAGTTCTTTGAGAGCGGCTTTCATAGGCTTAAAAGAACGTTGTTTTCTCCAATCCCTCATGCTGCTAGGTTGTAATTGAAAAATAAAGATTCCCCTTTCTTGAAAATGTCAGCGACTGCCAACAAATCGACAAAAAACGCGCATTATAGGCCTAAGAAATCCACTCTTAACAGCATTGTCTTCAGTAAGACGCCCTTCTTTTCCCCCTCCAGTGACCCTTGCAGCTATCCCAGTTACTGGCTTCAGCATAGAGTTGTATACAGTAACACAACGTTGTGTCACTGCCCTATTCCGTTAGTAAAATTTACATTTTCTGCTGACTGAAACCAGGAACCACTGCGATTAATTATATGGGGTTAAGTGTTTTCAAAAAAAATACAGAGGAAGGGTTCCTTGTTGTCGTTGGGGTGAGGTGGGGGATGGGACACAACTGTTATCACGATAACTGGCTCTGTCGCATCGACATAATAATTTTTTTTATTGTTTTTCAAAAGTCCTGTATGCGCTATGGTTGAGATATCCGGCTACCAACAGCAGACATCCAACAGCTGTAACCAATCGGATGTGTTTGCTCGCTTCGTTCGGATTTCATGGGGATCCTTAACAAAGCTCACAGTGAGTGCTGGGAGGTTTTTTTTTTCCCTTTTGCTTGGTGGCGGACTGTCATTTGGCTTCAGTGATGCGAAAGGTTTAGCAGTAACTTCAAGAGCCGACTATAATCTGTTCCACATTATGTTTGCAGGAAACTATGCAGGTTTCCACTATGAGTGCAAAAACACGTAAATATCACACTTGTAGACTCGTAACAGTAACTGTGGAGAATCTACAAGTGCGATGGCAACATGTTTTTGCACTCGTATGCAAGGAAACGGGGCATCATACAGTGAGTTTCCTGCAAACATAATGTGGAACAGAGTATAGTTGAGCAGCGATACACAACTCCAACGGCACTCGTTCATCAACTACGGAATTTCGTCACTTGACATTATTTCTAATTTTTTGCAATAAATTCAAAGCTTCAGTATTTGTTTAACTTACATTTGCATGATCACCATAGTGCCCATGTGCAGGAACGTCGTAATAGTATTTGGTGGGTGCATAGTGGTGGTGATCGTGGTGGTGTGAATGGTGATAGTCACTGGCAACTGCAGCAGCCACGAGAGCAAGGAGGACAATGATCTGGAAAGGAAGTAAAACGGCTTAAGTTAGTGACATGGACGATATAATATTTGTAATTACAGTTTATTTTGGATCGGAAACTAACTTAAAGTAGATAATGCTTGTGAATTTTCAGGTTTTGTTACTGGAAATGTCGTTTTAAACGTTTCAGGTTTTTAGAGTTTCAAGACATTCAACCAGGTCTGCCAATTGACACGTAAATCAACGCCATGGGGACGTTCATGCATTAGGGGCCATTCAAAAGCCACGTGGTCAGCCAGGGGGTGGGGGGAGGTCGGCTTTTGACCACAACTAACCACAATGGGGGGAGGGGGGTTTACAAGTAAACCACATGGCTATTGCACTGAAGAGAAAGCACTAATCCCCAATGGATTGGTGATTTACCGTACAAGAGTCTCTACGCGTAGCCACTTACATTGTTCTTATATTGTTCACATATCGACCTTAACGTCTCAGCCTCAGTCAACCGAACTGAATTTCTGGCGTATCGGTGAAAGACACCGCGATTTGTCGTAAAAATCTTCTACAACGTAAAACTGCGTTTCCCCTCGCTCGTACTAAATTCATTTAAATAGTGTGCGGCTAAAATGTCGAGTGCGGTTTCGCTGGGACAATTCAATGCAGTGATGGCCCACATAATAATGAACGTATTAGGTTACAATTTTCTACTTTCCGTCTCAGTTTCAAATCTCAGATGAAGTTAGTCTAGCGATCGTTGACTCAAACAGCTGCGTTTATTAAAAGCGAAAGTGGATGGGAGCACTTTTTTGAGTTCCTCATGTCGAACACTATCACTTCACCAAATTTGGTACAGCACAATAACAATTTTACATGAAGTAGTACCGCATTTGTCCAAAACACATTAAGGTGTAATTTTTTTTAAGTACGTGGAGGAGGGGGGGG